>JACCLO010000011.1:3000000-3252851 GCA_029448655.1 Wolfiporia cocos | reverse complement strand
TATGCATGAAGTGTACTGAGCATTTTAGGACAGCTACGCTGACGGACACCTTGTGCTGGAATGCAGTCTCTCCCCAGCCATTGCAGTCTGACTAGCCGACTGCTGGTGTAAACTGCTGCACACAGAGGGGATACTGTTGGTGTCAATGAACCGCATATGATGCTTACAGTATCAAGATGAGGGCTCAAGCGGGAGATCCGATCAGTGACAGAAACAGGCGACGCGTACGTGGGGTTAGCCGGATCCAGGAACATCAGTTGAACAGGGGCAACGACCAGCGGGACTTTCCTAAATATACAGCCACAGTGTTGCAATCTGACGATCTGGATGGGCTATTCCTTATCCATAATTATGTTTTCAGGTCTTGGAGATCAGGAATGCCAAATAGGCGCTGGGACCATGCCCTTATGAGCAATCAGAATTGTAGAGCCTTTGGAGGCGCACTGGCAGCAGAACTGACCTGTCCCTGTCACACCGTCGCAGAACCTCTCCTTCTGAAGTGATCACGGCAATGATACCTTGCGTGATGATGCCCTCGGTACATAATGCCCGCTACCAAGGAATGCCCTTGCCCTTATTTGCGTGCTTCGCGCGATGGACGTAGATCTTACGTTTTGTGATAAATTTGGAGTCTCTAAACGAGTAAGGAAGCTTCGTGAAGCCTCTAACAGAATATTCTGGATGTGGGACCACTCCGGAGCAGTATCGGTCTGTCTTCGTGATACGGAAAGGCTCGGGACACTTCATGCATATTACAAGGATTTTGCGCATAGATGCGCTGAGCCAGAGCGATTCTGTTCGCGGCAAGTAGTGGTAATAGGTTGACTTACTCAGGAATAATCACGCCCAACGCTGCGCCGAGGAGCAGGCCCGTGCCAAGGGCGGACAGGCGTGCGAGGGCCAGTTCTGATCGGGTAAGAGAATGCGCCCCTTAGTGTGCAACTGCCAGACATACTCACTAGAGAATGAGAACGAAAGCGGAAGAATGCCTATGCCAAAGGAAGCGGCGCCGAGGAAGGCGGACATGAGCAGCACGCCAATGAAGCCGGGCATGGCGACAAGCGATCTGATTTTGATGTTCCCAGAGCGTTGAATAGCGACCCCGGGGCTTTCTGATGGCACAGTGACAGGGTCAAGCACGACGAACAGATGCACGACTGTGCTTCGAGGGTGCAAGGATTGAGAGCCGCAGCCACAGTCGAGTCCCGTCCCGGCTAGAGGCACGTGGCTCGGTACACTATCCGACTGAACTAAGAAGTAGAAAGCGGTGCACGGGCCCGACCGATGTCGCATACTCTCCGTGGCCTTGGAGCTTTTTGGTCCCGTCCAGCTCGTCATCACGCTCACAGGCCGCAAACCCAGACCATGAGTCTCGCTTCGAGCAGTGAAATGCGAGCGAATGCGGTGAAGATCGCGCATGAAGACCGCGGTGTGAAATTCATAGCGCCCAGGCGGCTCGGAATGAGCCCACTTGGAGTTGCACTGGGCACGGAGTGTTTCATCCGGCGATGACCAACCGTGATATTACTGCGGGTCTGACGACGGCTGCACGGTTCGAGGATAGCCTGGTGGTGTATGGGAAGCTCCGCGTCGGCCAGGGCGGTGAGTCGTGGCCGCTCATCGCCGCTCATCTGATTCGGGCCCTCGGAAAAGGCTTGCGCCCCTCAGGGCCAGACGTCCGTGCCAGTTGCGTCGTCGGCTCGGGTCTGCCGCACCGGCGGCTACCTCCTGCCTATATATTGTGGAGCATTTCTCCCTCTCTTCTCCACCCCCAGCGGTACCGACAGCCTCTACACACCTATTCCTCCTAATCCGCTACTCCTACTCCCCACAATCATCACGATGTTCTCTTCGATCAAGTCGCTCTTCGTCCTCGGCGCCCTCGCCGTCTCTGCCCTCGCGCAGAACATCGCCATTGGCGCGCCCAACGACCAGTCGAGCATTCCCTCCGGCAGCAACATCACTGTCCAGGTGAACCGCCCTGTACGTACACCCCACACTTTCGCTGCCCCACTGTCCTGACTGACCACGCGTGTGCACTAGGACTCCCTCACCGGCTCCACCGAAGTCGGCATCGCCATCTGCCTGAAGTCGTGCGAAGGCTACGCGAACGGCTGCCAGGACATCGATGTCACCCAGGCGCTTGGCGACGTGCTCTACGTCGGCTCGTACGACCCCGAGTTCCGCGCCGGCGGCTGGTATCCGTACCAGAACTTCACCGTCCAGATCCCCTCGAGCTACACGGGCGAGGCGATCCTCTCCGTGACGCAGCTCGCGCTCGTCGGCGTAAGTTCCCCTTCCTCCGTGTTATGCCGAGGCGAAATGCTGACGCACACGTTGACGCCAGGCCGGACCCTTCCCCTACACGCAGACCGTTAATGTGACGGTCAACCTTGCAAACACCACTACCAGCTCCTAAAAGTGCGCTCGCGCATGGACTCAGACTCTGATCGCGGACATGGACTCCATGGACTCCACGGACTAACGAACTGACGAACGTTGCTTGCATTCGTTACGAAATGTAATTGCCTCGGTCGAATGACGGTTGACGCCCTCGCCGTACTACTCTACTTACATCACCGAAACTACTATACGGACACTGGTATAATCCTAGGCGATAGTTGGAATGAATCGAAATGGAGGGTTGTTTGCCTTGAGTGGCATGGTGTGACGCCCGGAGCACCGCCTACCTGCAGACGGGGTAACGCTCTTGCCTGCGAGAGTTGCGATGACATCATTCGCATTGCCTCGAGGATGTAGTGCGTCTTAGCACGTTGACAGCCCAGCAAGCTCGTGTATTGTGGTACATCGCTTATTCGCCAAGTTGATCAGCTGTTCAGTCCACATCCAACCACACTCTGATCTAATAATGACAGGCGATATCGTTTTTCGTTCGGTGTGGAACTTTCTGTGACCGCCATCGGGAGGGCATATTAGATGTAGGAGTTTGCCGCCAGCAGCAGGAACTGCGATGTATTGCAGCACGCCACAGCACAGCACCACACTGCCACACCAGCATCTATGAAGGCCTCGCATGCCACAGTAATGCATGCCACAGTAATGCCGGAAATCAACGCTGAAGCGTGCATATGAAACGCTTCTCGATCAAGGGTGTATAGCACTTCGCGAAGGGACCCAAGCTAGCGCTGTGAGCATAGAATGTTACTATGATGCACCAACTGTGGCACGTCGAATGAAGGCGGTAACCTAGCAGGCCTCGCCAAGAGCAGGCGTACAATGTCACCATCCCACATATGTTCTGGAAGAGATGGTGCGAAGCCAACGTTGCATCGTGTAAGCCCCATTCTGGCTCTTGGCCGTTCTTCATATGCTGCAGCGCTGTGTTTGCATGTCGGCATGCCAACCCGCAGTGAATATATTGCGGCTCACCGCTATCGAGCTCAAGCGCACTATGAGTACCGGAGAGAGCTTGCGGACATGTTGCTGCATCAGCGTACCCTGAATCGGTGTGCCACGACTGACTAGCAACGTCATCTATGAGCGTGCCACAGTGACGCCGAGTTCTGGAGGACATGCAGATCACTCATATCAAGTGGCCCTTGAGCCTATAGCCATAATCACATTTTAGCAAGATCGCGTCTCTGTATTCCGTCTTGTCGCAGAATGGCGTTAGTAAGTCAATCTGCTCACATTGTAACGAACAAAATCTGTCATTGTCAATGTGAGCCAGCTGACCACGAACTGCATTTGAAACGATTGAATGTGATGCAACGACTCTGCCCAGCCTTCCTGCGTCAGGCATCCCTGTCAGTGATATGATAGTGATATGATGATGCTTTCCTCGCGGGCGAAGGAGTCTACCTTCGATCTATGGCGAGACGCGGGCATCAAGCTTCAAGTTGTATGTAAAACACAGTAGTTCCAGAAGGGGCGATATCGATTGCTTACCTCACGAGCATCACTGCGTGCATGTTGGCAACTAAAGTTAGTGTTACGCGTTTCTAGCATCGCACTATGCTGAGGTGGCAGACTCCTGCGCACGGCTTTCGGTGGCGTGTCTGAATTCGCCGGTGAGATCTGCCTTCACACTGTAACAGTGTAAGACAGTCGTCCGTATGAATGCACTGTGGCTGGCACATTACCTGCGTCGTGCCGCAGCTAAGCTATATCGCGTTGGTCTTTGATGTAGATATTCCGCATTACTCCCCCAGCCCGGAACAGTGCGAATTGACCGGCTGGCATGGCATGCTCCAGACTTCTTCCACGACCTCAAGCTAGCGCTGTCACATAGCAACGATGTTGCTGTTCAGAGCGCGCGGCTGCTGTTTGCCTGCGAAGAAAGGCCTTAGTTTCCCATAAGCAGATATCGACAACAGTCGATCGACATCTTGTATCTAGAAAGGCCTGTATCGCAATAAGCCGGCTGTACTGTTTATTGTCTATCTCGTAACTCACAGGATTATCAGCCTGAGAATATCAGATTACGATTCACATCAGTCGAGCTCACATCGTACCTGAAGTGACTGTTCGGGCGTGTAGGGCTGATGTCCATATTTACGTCTGAGTATTGATAATTGGCTTCAGCGAGGACCTACGTGAATATCGGATTCTTGTATCTCTCTGGTGTGAACGGGCCTTCAGGAACGTAACTGTGGTATATCGGGCGGTGATCATGCCAAGGGTAGGATGTCACTTCAGCAATTCCGCAATCGCGCAACTGGTTGTCTGTAGAGTCGAAGCAACGATAACGCGTAACGAGGGAAGTTCGTGCTATGCATTGTGAGATATGCATCACATGAATCTGTATGATATGTGAGTGTACACTGGACGTACTGGTTCAGGCATAGATTTGGGAATGATTGCTGTGGGGAAGGGGAGCCCGTGCGTCGATCGATATCGCGCGGCGAGTACTGCTCAGATCCTGTTGCAAATGGCAGTATCGCTGCGGGTCCGCCAAACTCGCATTACTTCAGTAGGAACATAACTCCGGATTAGCTTTTGAGAGACATCGAGGTAGCTGCCTTCTGAGATGAGTCCATTTCATACACCTTGCAAAGGGCGAGGCACGCTTTAGCTGCACAAATTTGTATCCGAGCGCGCCGGTTGTCAGAATAAGTTTCGTGTACCACCTGCACATGCCACTTGCACATGCGACGGTTCAAAGGACGTAAGAGCATGGAACCCCAGGCGCAATTTTGAATGGTATTAGTGAACTGTGGACATGAAGGAGGAAGGGAATCCATGCATTCAGACCAGTCAGCTTTGAAGAAGTACAACGTACGTCTTGTACTAATGATCGCTAAAATCAGTTGCGGCCGCGTAGCCCATACGACAGCGTTCCTGGCATTACGAACGTTATCCAAAATGGCAGGTGAAAATTTACCCCAGTTCCCGATTGGCGGCATTCACTTAAATCCGTCTATTCTGAGGACACGTATGCAGATGCCGGCATCGCACAGGCGGTCTGAATCTATCTGATCCAACCAATCCTGAAATCAGGGAACATGAGCGCTGCTAATTCCTCGCATAACGCGATTGCGAATGGCATGCTCGACAAAGTATCAGTGTGGTACGTACGGACTGCTTCACATGTCTTCCCTTTAGGCCTCGAGCCTCCGTGTGAGCGGAGACAAGGATTGATGTCGCACAGTGACCTGATCCGACAAGCAATTCATGCCAGATGATCGGAGTCAGACGGCGCGCTTACCAACGTGACGCTTCACTCACCGTTGAGTTCTGGTTGCTTATAGGCTAACAGCCGGACCCGTTCTCGAGAACAGGCTCGACCATCGGCCCTTAGACATCTTGCGCGGCATGCCGAGAGGGTCCACTGTACCCAGCACAGGCTCAAGGGGAAATTGCCGTTCATTAATCCTTTCTCGTGTGACCTGAGGACACGCGAGGCAATAGGCTTCCTTCGAACTTCTACAAACGGCTCTTCATAATTCCAGACAGCGTGCCTGGTCATGTACGGCAACAATCCCTGGCGAATGCTTGTCCCTATTCATGATTGCTCCCATTGTGGGTAACGTATCAAAATGAGCGTCGAGAACGAGATCCAGGGTAATCGGCGTAGGGTGCTCAAATAAGGCAGCTCTAGTGCGTTTTGGTGAGGCCGAGACAAGGAGAGCACAAGGGCAAGGTCATCGCAGGTCGGCGATGCCGTACAAGAATTCGCACTGGAAGACGGATGACCCGATAGCATCAGTATATCGTATGGTCACGCTGTAACGCCGACCGCGAGGGTGTTAGCAGGATATCAAGCATTGGGCCGAAGTCCTCGTCATAGTAGAATGTGATTGATGTACAACCAGTACAAGTCATCTTTCTCGGATGTAGGTCAAAAGGCTGGTAAGCTAGCTTGATTGCGCGGAAAGAGAAGCCTGAGGCACAAGAAACATTCGCAAGATTGACCGATCACGAAGCGCAGTTTGCACTTGCAGCATAAACAAGGCTCTCTGGGACTCACCAACGTATGAGCAGGCAATGTGGGGTTCCTGCTTGGCGAGAAGCTCGCTTTCGCGATGTATGACGCGGATACTATATCGGACTTGCTGTTCTTTACTGCCTCTGCCGACACCTGCGCTTCTACGGGTTCTCTGCGGTCTTCGAAGCTGCGGGATGCTTTGTGAGACGGAGCACTTCTTGGATGCGAAGCTGGGAAGATGTTCCCACTACTCCAATCCCTCGTGGATTCGCTGACGCTTCGGCTCTTCCTCGTTTCGTGCAATGCTGAGCAGCACTTCTATATCCAAGTCCGTGCTCAGCTAGACTATAGCATACTCCTTGAGGCTACCTGCCCTAGGCAACGAAGATCAATGGACGGACGTAGGTAGTTAAGGGGAGTTGCAAACCTATCCACAGACCCTGTGGTCCGAAGTTTATCCGAAGGTGGAATACAAGAGTGGTGCCTACAGGGGCTGACGGCATGTAAGAGAATATCAATGCACGATCGCAATAACATCGCGGGTGAGGCAACCTTGGCCACGGAGAACATCGCTACAAGATCCGGCAAGACCGTCCCAAATCTAGGAGTGCTGTGTTCGCGACGCTCATCTGTTGTGATACGTGAAGGTGTATCTCAAACGAGGCAGCTCCGGCATGACCCTGTTGACAAGAGCGATCGCAACATCTTCGTGGCGGGACAGGCGACCAAACGCCTAGAAGGAGAGCGAAGTTGTTGTCAACGTGTTGAATGGTCGAATCGCGCATTATATGCTGCCATTAATGTGACAAGTCCGACCACAAAGCTGAGCAAAGCAGAAGCATGGCTGGCTTGCCTCGCTGTGCGCACTGCCCGGGCTCCAATAATATCATCAACAGCCACGCCTACAAAGGCATCGTCAATTAAATCAGTGCCCGTGCTTAGTTGTTACCAATGAAACCCACAGATGCCGAACGGGATTGTGCTGAGTACTGGGGATCACTGAGATTAATATCACTTCAAAGTGGTTGTTGAGTAACAGACTCTGGTCGGCTGTCGTTAACTCCTATTGTGCTTCAAGAGGCAGTGATCCCAGCTGTCCCGCGGTCAAGACAACGATCTCGAAAGCAGCCCTATATCAGATATGATCAGATAGAAGAATTACAAGGAAGCATGTCCCGCCCGAACCGTTCTACTCTCACCATGAAGATGCCAGGAATTGCGAGCTTGAGGCAGTCCAGGCAGCTTCTCAAACATGCAACTGTGCTGAAATGAATTCCAGCCCATGTGCCATCCCGGCGATGAGCGGAAGAGAGGCAGAAAAATAATCATAGCCAGAAGGTGTCTGAGGTGGCTGCCGGTGATCCAATCAGGTCGAAGGAGGTATGGTGTATGAAGTAAATGTTTGTCTCCAGATTGATGAGCGCAACAAGATTAAGAGCATATGTGCACGCTCGCATTCTCCCTGCATGATTTCATGAGCGCCCAAATTAACGGCGCAACAATGGGAACCGACCTTGGCGTTGCAAGTATTTCTGCAAATATTCCTCCATGCTCTCGAATGTAATATACCCCAGTGCCCTCAATATCAAGACGGCCAAAATATTCTGTATATAACAGCTCGATTGTTCCTCCTGTCGCAAAGCGCGCGGTGCAGGGGTTATGTATGCCCACAGAAATCTGTCCGGAATATATTTTGTCCATAGCAGAACGAGGCACAGTTGGCATGGACAGAAAGTGCCGCACGATCACCGCCTGTAAAGGTTTGGGACCCTGAGTGTCAGGTGCGATTGTTCCCCCTAGCGCAACGCACGATCCTATTCGTAACGTCAGCCTTACGTTACATCCAAGGTCAGCAGATACTGCGCGCACCAACCATTGCCAACATGAACGAGAAAGCGGCTACGGATAGCTCATGGGGTCCAAGACGCGTGACGGCTAGAATTGACACTTTTTGGATAGAGTTCTGCAGAATGTACGAGAGCGTGACTGCCGGAAGAAAGTTTAGTACTAGACATAACCTAGTCAAGACTCACGTACCAGGAATGGAGTCTATCAGGAGGGACAGGAGTTGTACGCCAAATGCGAGCGTGTTGTTTCTATTGGGAATATGATTCAGAGATTGTTGCGCTATCTACAGCCAAAAGCGGTTGGCAATCGCTCCGTCCGTCCTGGAGCACATTACTTGCCACTGTTTAGTGCTTGAAGGAACGAGATAGACGCTGCTACATCATCCGCCGCTCACCCTCCTCTTGTTCTGTAGACTATATTGAGCTTTTTGCCGCATCTAGCGATTGAAGAGGCCCAAAACAACCACAATGAGCCTAGGCATCCGTGCGACCAGGCATTGGCTATGACTGAAATCAGAGCTAATCGCAGACGCCGGTAACGAAACCATCCGGAACGGGGTCGGGTGTTAGATACAACCAGGAGTGTAGCGATCATGCAAGCTATCCCGTCGGCAATAGAGCGTCCAGGGCTCACGCCGTATGACCTATACTTGTTGACGACGATTGAGAGATAGCTAGCTAGCTTAGCTCACATTATTGGGCGCCGAAATTTACCTGCGTGTCTACGCGCCAAAATGCGCCTTTGGATGTTGAATCGCGCACAATATTCCATGATCGGGATCAGATAACAAAACAGGGACCCTTCCGCAACGAATGCGAGCGGCCATGCGTATGGGACGGGGGCATAACGTTAAGTCGCCCAGTCGCTTACCTCAAATCACGGATGATTCGTCCATCAAGCCTTCTCAGACTCGGCTTGGAGCAGCGAACACAGGAAGTAGTAGAGCACGAGAGCGCGCGGTTACCAAACATTGCCTAGTCGAAGCTTGAACGCTTCCGGCGGCCGAAGACTTCGGATTTGATAGCGCGCTCGCTGCCGTAAAGATAGGTTCACACAATTCGTTCACGTACAATCGAGCGCGGCCGATAGCTAGAGAAACCTACCGCCCGATTGCTCGACAGAGGTATGTGTTGAGAACTAGTCAAAAGCGGGCTCAGGGTGTGCCAAATAGTTTGCACGCAAATTCACGGAGTGCGACAAGGGTCCTCGCGTTGGGGTCATGAGATCGACTGTTATTGAGTGTATGTGTACGCAAGCATTAAATCCATACATATGACGTTGAGTCAGGCGGAGCATATAGTTGAGTTGCATGTCTGCTCCTTGCGTGATGTGCTCAAGTCTTCTTCGTGGCCAATATGTTGCGCAGCGCAGGCACTTCTGCAATTAATCAGTGACTTCGTGCATGCGGCGTCGTTTTGCTTCCTCTCGGTTCCGCTCAACGCCGCGCTGGACTTCCTTGTCCCAGTCTGTGCCTAGCCATACCACGGAGTACTCGCCGAGCCCGACGATGAATAGTGCCACGACCTGACCTGTATCACGCGCGCAGCCGAGGCGCTCAATCATGGTGCATGACGTAGCGGACGCCCAACTCACCCAACCACAGGCCTTGCAAACCGAGGTGCGTACGCGGGAGGAACGCGAGGGTTATGCCCAACGGCAGCGCGATCACATAGTACGCCACGAGGTTGAACATCGCTCCCAGGTGTTGGCGGCCTGTACATCATGTGTTCGGCTCGTGTCTTTGACATGTCTCAAGTGACAGGTGCGCCACGTACCCTGGCCTCGGAGTACACCTCCAGAAGCGCCTGCTAGACCGTCCGCAATCTGCGAGCGAAAATCATGAGAATTTCGCAACGTTCGTAAATCATAGAAGCGTACCTGGAAAGAAGCTACAAAGGGCATCACCTTGCTGACAAGTCGCACCACCGCTTCGTCATCGCTAAAGAGATATCCAAACACCTGATGGGAGCTGCTCAGGATCTGCCTGCCAAAACGACGCGATTACCTACATTCTTCGTTGCGAGCATGACAGTCATGACAATCGAACCCGCCACTACGCTCAAGAATGCTGAGGCGTGACTGGCTCTCTTTGCGGCATCCGCAGCACGGGCACCGATAAGGTTTCCGACCCGGGTAGATGCAGCCACGCCTATTTTTTTCAGGATCGAATAGCATCCCTCGGGTTCAGTGATGGAAATAACGCTCACTTATTCCAAATGAAATTGTATTAAGAACTAGCGAATAGATCAGCATTGCAAATCTGCGGACAGGCCCGCATGAAGACGAACTTTGATCAGTGGTCATTATCACCGACTGTGCGGCGAGGGGTAGGGGACCCAATCGTCCGGCTGCTAGCGCGACAATTTCAAAGGCAGCCCTGCCAATACATAGTTAATCGGACAGAGTCACCAATGGGGTGGTACGTCTCAGCTGACATACCATTCTGTCCCTACCATAAGAATTCCGGGGACCGCAAGCTTGAGGAAGTAGGCACAGCTCCACATGTCGAATACAGTAGTCGGGTGCAGTCCGGCCCAAGTCTCGTTGCGCCGATGTGTGGGTGAGAGGGACGCATAGAGTATAAGGAGCAAGAAGCAGAGCCAGTAAGTTATCGAGATAGCAGTCGGTGATCCGAGCAAGCCGAGCGATGTATAGTGGACGAAAAAAATATTCAGCGCCAAATTCACAGGCGCAACGATCAGGAGGACATAGGTAGACGCTCGCATGATGCCTGACATCATTGAGCACTCCCGAGACCCATGTCTGTACGTCAAAACATACCTTGGCACTGCATGTATTTCTTGACGCTTTCGAAGCCAATGTAGCCAGGAGCACCGATTATCAGCACCCTTAGAAATTGCTGCACATCACTGCTCAGGCGCTCTTCCTGCCCAAGTGCAAGAAGTACAGGCTCGATGTAGGCCCAGAGACATGCCACGGGGATGAAGAGCAGCCAAAGAAGCACCAGGCAGCGCTGCAGATGGATGGAGACCGAGGGACGGTCGCCGCCAGTGAAGGCCTGAGAGCCTAACGTGTCCAGGGCGGTCGTTCCCCCGAGAGCAACACACCATCCTAGTTAGGAGACAATCAATTTCTGAAAAGGAGATTGGCGTTCGACAGCGGGGATCTCACTCACCTACCATCGCCAGCATCATGGCGAAGGCAGCTGCGGACAACTCGTCTGGCCCAAGCCGTCCGGCGACGAGTACGGACACCGCCTGTATCGAGTTCTGTAATACATACGATAAGATTACTGCGAGTTTTGTTGAGTCGCAGGAATAAGTGAGCAGGCGAGCGCGCTCACCGGGGACGGAGTCTGCGAGGAGAGACGCGAAGAGAGGACCGAGGGCGAGGGACGCACTTGCCGCATCTGGCAGGTCGGTGGCGGAGAGAGAGGGCGAATCGCCAAATAGCGTAGAGTTGTTCGACGACGAGGACGGTCCCTCCTCGTTCGCGAATCTCGCTAGCAGTGGCTGTGTTTCGTGGGGAGTGTGCAGTTCCGATGCAGGACTCATCTTCGGAGGAGGGCAGGGTTCTGCGATTCCGAAACTCCTCACGTCGAGTACTCCTCTTTTCTAGTCCGCCGGGCTCGTGTTCTGCCTCGTCCAGTCCTGATCCAATCTAATCCATGACATAGCGCACCCAAGTCCATACAGGCCACCCTCGTTAGTTTTGCGCGTCCTCCAAGTGCCTGACGTGCGCGTCTGACTCCATCGATTTTCTCTTGGAAGCCATGTATGTCTCGTATTGGATGCAATAGCAGCGCGAGCTTCTCGAATCAATTATCCGCATTAGTGATAAGGCCTCCGGCCTCCCATACGGTTCGGAAGGTCGATACCGTAACGCTTCCGTTTGCATGTATGTTTTCCCAATCTGTTCACGATAGCGCCTCACATGCAGTGGTGTCACCGGTCATGGGGCGAAACATGCGTTATCTCCAGCGTCCTTCTCAGTTCACCCAAGCCTCGTTGCTCTGGAATTGAATAAAGGCTGCACTTTTGCTCAGGCTCTGCAGGCTGCGCCCGCTACTACCCACCACTTCTAGTTCGACATGCTACCCTTCACGAGACTGTCTGCCCTGCTATTATTGTCTGCCGCTGTCATCGCACATGAAGGCTATGACGATGACATGCAGATGCCTCTCGACTATGTGCGGTTTCCCTACCAAGCTACGTACCCCGGCGACAACGAAGGTTTGGTCAGCCTCCTTCTATAACGAGTCTTTGCTAATATCAGCTCCTACAGTGACCGCAGACTCCATATTCTCCGGTATCACTACCTTTGCCAAGCTTCCGTGGGTCCAGTGCCTCGGTAAGGACAAAAATGTCGCTTTTGATGTCGCTTTCATCGGAGCGCCTTTCGTACGTACCATCATTCTGTGGAGACAGCACATGGACATGGTCGAATCTGCTATTTTTACAGGACACCGGTACATCATACCGCCCGGGTGCTCGATTCGGACCCGCGGGGATTCGAGCAGGTTCGCGTCGCCTCACGCTGTACGGGGGCTACAACGTCCCACTTGAAGTGAATCCCTTCCTGTCTGGACTCAAAATTGTGGACTGCGGAGACATTCCCGTAACCCCTTATGACAACAAGTACGCGATTCAGCAGATTGAAGACGGACATAAAGCGTTGTTGCATCGACCCACCTTCTCGCCGCTAGGCAATGACTCGGCTACTGGTCTACCGCTGCAGCCCATTTCTGCTGATGGGAAGTACCATCCACGCATCATTACTCTCGGCGGCGACCATACGATTGTTCTCCCGCTCCTACGGTCTATCTACAGTGCTTACGGTGCGATCTCGGTCATCCACTTCGACAGTCATCTGGACACCTGGAAGCCTCAAGTATTCGGTGGCGCCCCCTCGGAACAGGCGGCGATCAATCACGGCACTTACTTCTACTGGGCGAGCCAGGAAGGCTTGATCAAGAACGGATCCTCCATCGCAAGTATCATTTACTTTATGTCCAGGCCTTCCGTTTTTGCTCCATTTCTGTCCCAACTCCCGATCCTAGTTGATGTTCTGGCTTCTAGCACGGCGCCATCCGAACCACGTTGTCCGGTCCGGCGGATTACGCCAACGATGATGCGTCTGGATTCCAACGTATCGAAGCCCGCGAAATTGATACCATAGGCACGTTACCCGCTGCTTTTGGAATAACGACCTCACTCACGTTACCTGAACGGCAGGAACGGCTGGAATCATCAAAAAGATCCGTGAGACCGTGGGCGACAAGCCCGTGTATCTGTCTATCGACGTGCGTATCGCTTCAGGGACGTTGTTGTATTGACTGACTGATCATGAGTGTACATTGTATTAGATCGACTCCATTGATCCCGCGTTTGCGCCCGCGACTGGTACTCCTGAAACCGGTGGCTGGTCCACACGTGAACTGCGCACCATCCTCAGAGGTCTGGACGGTTTGCACATCGTATCCGCTGACATCGTCGAGGTCGCGCCTGCTTACGACACCAATGCCGAGCTAACTACCATGGCTGCTGCGGACGTGAGTCACCCGCTCTCGCCACTGATTATGAACTCACGGCTCATAACAAATTCTCAAGGTTTTGTATGAGGTCTTGAGCGTCATGGCTAAGACGCCCTTAGGTAAGGTTCCAGCTCATTGAGTGGGGAACATAGTATCGCAATAGAATGTGTTATTTCCCTGGCGCAATCTTTCGGCGATGATCTTGTACGTCAGTGGTCGAAGCCTGTAATCTGTTTCACTTGTCCAAGTCTTTGAAATTGTCGGATGCCCGCGGTGCGAGATATGAGCCAGCCAGCCAACGATCTGCGAAGACCGTCGTCATAGCATGTAAGCCGCGTGGGCCCTTCGTCTGATCGCTGGGCCGAAGATGCTTTGCCATTCTAGCTGCTAGCGGGTACGGCTTACCAAAGGCGGCCTGGGGTCGCTTTGTCGCCTACCGCCGGAATGAAAGCGGAACATCCTCGCAGCTCGTCACGCAGATATGTAAATGTCCTTCCCCAATTTTCTGCTGGTCGAGACCCGACCAATGGCGCCAAGATGGGCTGCGATATGATCTTGATCTTCTGGCGAAGGGCGTCACGCTCGTGAACGTAAGACTTCCCGAACTTGTTCTTACTGAGCTTCCATATCGGTTCGCCTCCGCCATGTGTTTGTGATGTGGCCGAGAGGCGCCTGTGACATCGCTGTTGTCCTACGTGAGCCCGCGACAGCATGGCCGTTTTATGCTTTACAAGGTAAGCAACAGACGAGGTCTATGAAAAATCATATTCCTTACGGGTCGATCAACCTCGAGGCAGTTATCGTGAGCCGAGGAGACCTAGCGGAACATCAAGAGGAAATCCATCTGCTGCTCTAACCTTGCGTCCTCATGCTCGAGCAGGTGTCTGACTTACTCCGTGTCACTGTAGTGCCCATGCGGTAATAATCTAGGTATGCAGCATCGTCAACTCGCGTAGCTTGATTTCTCCAGACGAGGCAGCCCAAGCACCATGGGAAAGCACGCCTTCCCACTGACTGTCGCCCAGGCTTCGCCATACTATGACGGGATGCCTCGAGGCTAACAGCTGGCTGAGCTCACCAGCTGCTCGGAACTATGGCCATTCAACCCCTAGGCCGCCAGCTGTGAATAATCCTGATCTACTCTGGACATTTTGCGTAGGCGATTTGATCTTCTTTCAGATTGCTGAGCTGTTCTCTCATCAGCGTAATTGTCCCTCCGTAACAACGGTTGCTAATTCTAGCTCTTGAAACGGCTGCGATAGCTTTGCTATCTTCTCGTAGACTGTACTGGTGGCGCGCAATTGACAAGCGGATATCGGTGCTTTCCTTCTGGTCCTGTAAGGCACATTGCGCGGGGTCGATTGCATATACGATTGAACATAGTTCACCCGGTGCTTCTGCATCGCTCACTTACGTGAGTGCATATGAATCTTACCCAGCTCACATGATGATATTGCTGAACTCGTGGCCTCCGGTTAGTCTAGACGGAATGATCACTGTTCATCGGCCAAAGCTCGAAGCCCGTATGTCAACACCCGCCCGGCACCTTGTAACCAACTGACAAATTGTGGAGCAACAAATTCTCTCAGCGCAGGGGTAGGTGAGACCGTAATTCGCTCCCGCAACTTCTCGTATACTGTATGCCCCCACGAGGATTTTGTCTCTGATCACTTTCCCCGAGAATCTGAGTCCATCTACTAGAGGGCTAAGTTCCCAGCTGAACACAAGATTTCAATTTCGCGCTCTCATGTATTTTTCGAAATTGTGGCACAAGAGCGTGACCGCATAACGCTCTCTACAACGTAAGCTTCGATCATCTGTTGCCTCGTGGAGCACTGGGTATAGAGAGTTCGCCACGCATCTGTCAGATCGGGCAACCTCAATGCCTACTTGTTGCCGCCCAATCACAAGGGTCCTGGGACGATTCGCAAGGCTTCGCCTGCATTAATCCTGCACTCCACCCCTGCAAAGCTCGGAACGATGGCTAGATCTACCTTCCACCAACTTGACATATCGTTCTAGCGTTATTCATCCGAAATCAACCATTCCCACCACAATATCATCGCGACCGCAGAAGATCTTCTCCTGCCGCAGGCTGGGTCCTCTACGACCTCTCTATGTCCGCTAGCTCTACTCGGGTCTCCCGTTATCTGTTGCGAATGCTCGAGGAATATCCTGAATGGACCTGTCGCTGAATCACGAAATTTGTGCTCATCAACCGCATCATTTGCGGCGCTTGGGATGAGCCGACCCATCGGTTGTCTTCATCCTGCTGGAATGTATCGTCGTAAGCTCCTATCGACTTCCTGCTGCGGTCTCTCTGGGTGTCTGCTTGTCTATCTGGTCCTGCCCAATCTCTATCTCGATGATCAGGCAATTGTGCCTGGCCATAGGTTCTCGTTACACCTTCTGTACGGCAGGTACGCCCTCGTTGTACGAAGTACAACGATACCCTAGTGAAGGTTCCGTGCGCTTGCTCTAGGTCTGCAAGGTGCCTAGGTAATGACTCTACATCGGAGTGCCGATGTATAACATGACGTTGTCCCTACACAGATCGAACGTTCGGCCCGCCTACTATATCCGTGGAACATTTCATCTCCCCTGGCAGCTGGGCACCATACGCTGAGCACTCTGTTTTCGGCCATGGTCATGCTGATGACTCCTTTATGCAAATGTGCACATCATGAGATTAGAGGGCGAGTGCGGAGGTTTTCCGTGGGCAGCGCAGCGATTGCAATTCGGGCCCGTGACTATCAGGCATGTGTCTTTAACAGTAGGATTGTCGGAGGTCACGAGGTCGCATGTAATGCTCAAAATTGACTCGTTCAAAGCATCAACGAGCTGCCCTTGCTTCGGCGCCTAAGCGTGCAGGTCATTTCAACTGTCCATATAACCTTCTGTCGGTATGATCTACATCTTGCATCTACAATGCGCCTAGTATTACAACATCGCTGCTAAGTACGTACAATGGTCAAGGACATGATTTCATCTACCAGACTATGATACTCATGACAGATCAAAACCAGCATTAGAGGTAATGGCTTGCAACAGTTTATTCCTGAGTGTCTGCTCATTTTCATATCGAGGGAGCTGAGAAGTGTCGATGTCAACGGCGGCTTGAGAGTAATCATTGATTGCAGCTTACCTTGAGCAGGTTTACGCAGGTGCTAGCGGTCGGAAGCCGATTTTCATCGGAGCCGGCGTCCCGGATCGAGAAATTGGGTCGCAGCTCCCCAAAGCCACTGCAAAAGCGGCTGTTAGCACGATTGAATGATGTAACCTGCACTACATACAGCAATGGGGGACGGCTACAGCTGGTAGCGAACCGCAGAAGGGCCCGTCGTTGTTCGTGATCAAACGTATTGACGACCTGCATAGAATCATTACAGTTGCGGCGGCATATCGTAGGAAATAACCATGTCCACACACTTTCCAGAACTTCTCGATTGTGGGGTGATGGTCGTTATACAATCCGCCGTAAACGGTGTGTTTCCTCATATCTTCAAGATCGACAGGAGCGTTCACTCCGCCGAGGAGAATTTGAAGCTCTTGTTGGTTGAACATACTACCCCGAGTTCGTTAGTACGCTTAGCGCAGTAGATAAAAATTCAACTCACCGAAGCCATTTCGGGTCAATCATGGTTGAAAGTCCATCAAAGAATGCCTCGCTCTGTCGCTTGATCTCCTTGTTGAGGCGGTAGTGCGACACGAGATAAATATACTGCAATCGGTTCTCCCTGGAAACGGGGATATTACTCCCGTTTGGAATGAGTTCGACCGTCTTGGCTACGCCAAACTCTATACCGACAATGAGCGATTCACAAAAAGCATATGCTATGACGTGTACACACCCTCTTCGGCAACTGTGAAATTCAGGGACAGCTCTTCGGGATCACCCGTGTAGTGCTTTAGGAAAATCAGGCCTTGGTACAAGTCCGGATCCAGTGACGCGAGGTCGTCGAGGAAGCTTTGTTTCCCCAACCACTGTCGACGTGCGTATTACGGACAAGTTGGCGCATAGATCGCTCGAACACTCACCTTTGCAAGGAAGAATCCCGCAAAAGCGACATCTATTAGGATACCATCATACAGAGCCTTTCCAAGGATGCGGCCGATGAATCGATACCATTCCAGGCTATGAGCTGTCGATGGTATATCAGCACTACTGCAGCGTAAATGCTTACGATCATTGGTTACTGACATTCGGTAGCGTAGCTATGCGGGTTGGGATAAAGCTCGTTCTTCTTGTTCGCGAGCCACAGACCACGATCGGAGTCGAAGACCTCCTTACACAGCGATGTAAGGAACTCTTTGAACACTCCCCCGCCGTCAATGCCCGCCCTGCGAAAAGCAACCTGAGCGATGCACGTCGCAAGCGCATCCAGATACGGAGCTTACTCGGGCTGGCCAAACTGGTCCACAAACTCGATCTCGACCCGCCGGTGCAGGTCCGCCTCCTGTAGCTTGTTGAACCCGTCCTGGGCGACCATGCCGCGCCGCACGGAGATCGGCCTCCGCGACCATCTATACGATTCGAGCTCCCCTCTCCGCGTCTTGTCGTTCTGGATGAAACTCCGGAAGATGGACACACGGACCTCGAACGGGATCGCGAACGGGATGCTGTTCAGCACCCCGAGCCGCGGCGAGACGTACGCGAGCTGGCGTTTGCTCAGCGATCGCGCGCCGTCGGTCTGCACGAGGTCCCGCTCTTCCATGCTGGCAAGAACGTGGCGTCATCAGCGTGTAAAGTGGACGCACGAGGATACTTACATTGCGACGTCGACGAAGGAGACCATGTCGACTTGAGAAGTGATCAGCCAATGATCGGGCGGCGTGAACGGCCTCCTCGAGCTAGCACGCCACACACGGTCAGCTGCGTAGGTGACGGCATACTCGGTCTTCGACGCACTCTCTCGCATGGATCGCCTGCAGAAGCTTGGTCACTTTGTCTCGCACGTGCTCCCATTTTACCGGTGTCAGCCCCGGCACGCCGTTCTCCTGCACGTTCGTCGGCGACTCGCGCCAGTAGAGCGCGAACGCAATGTTTAGCAGCTGGCGGGAGAATACGATTAGCTCGTCGAGCATCAGCGGATTCCGCGCAACGCCCGCGAGCTTCCCACTGCCGAAGAACTCGTCGTCGGCCATCGTGAGGAGACTGTGAGTGTACAGGTCAACCAGCAGCAGCATCGGGGGCCACGCCGCTTTGTTACCGGGAGCTAATAATACAGTCTTGAGCTACATACGTTCGTAAATCATCCAAGGGACCTACCCGTAAGCGGTGATAGCTGGTCGTCCTGGCCGAGTGGAGAGCTCCTGATGTAGAGCCGATATAATTCGCGGATGATCCCGCCGCCATTGTATGCGACCAGCGCTGTCAGTACCTTATCCTTCCGCGACGCCCATATTGTGGTGAGTGTGGAGCAGAAAGCGATCAGGATTGGCTGCGACGCCTGGCGGGCAGCTGCCAACAGCACGGTCAGGTGTTGCGGGGAGGGATATGTCTGTAGACGCGTGCGTGTCCGCTTGTCCAGCTGCGGGAGCGGCGCAGGCGCGGGCTCGAACGAGGACACGACCGACACCTGCGTCTCGTACTCGTAATCCTCATCGTCTCCCCACTCAATGTTGGAATTTGCTACATTCGGCTCGGGGGGCTCAACCGCATTGGTCGGAAGAGAAGCCATGAGAGCTGTGGTCAACTCGAGGTACGCATTGAGTGCATTCGCGGACAGCTTCGAATACCGCGGCGGGGTGAACGCGACGAGGTTTGCGAGGAGATGCAGCTTCGCCTCAGCTGTTGACAGAGGCCCGTTGTTGACAATATCAGCTATCGATGGAGAAAGTAGGTGTAATGAAGACAGCGGGAGTGCCGCCGAAAGGGCAGACAAGGCTTGTAATGGCAAGCGGTTAGGGAGTAGCGGAATTGTGAGGATATGCAGCAACACATCTCGTATACATTGATTGTAAAGGTCAGGCTTTGACAGCGGCAATGTGATCAACGAAACAAGCGGTGGTAGGCTGGGTGACGTCTTCGTATCTACGGGCTACAAGCCATGCGCGTCAGACAGACCGCTCAGAGCGCATGTGCGATTGGACACTTACAATGCTCACAATCGCCCTTCCCAGCATCTCATAGTAGCCGTTCTGGAGCAGATAACGCGTATATTCTGACGCGCTGGGAGTATTGGATTGGAGTGCTAAGAGCACCGAGAGATACGGCAATGCATTCTGAGATCTGCGAAAGTTAGTATAGGATCGTTCTAGGTGAAGACATAACATACTCTGGGCTGTTGCTGACGGACCTCAGCAGTAAGAGAGCCGTTCTCCGGAGAAGAAACCGCCAACTTGGGTCGTCATGCAGGATTGTCCCTTTGTCATGACATTGTCACTTGTGGGTTGTCTTTGAAAACGAATGTTTCATGCTCACCCTGCGCGCCGCCAGCCACCATCCGCGCCCATGTTCCCATAATAGCCTCGTCCCCTCCCAAAAGCATGAGGCACCTCAGTCCATTAATGCCGGCCACATCTTCCGCGAAGGTGCGCCGCAGGTGCTCCCGCAGGAGCCGGCGGTAAACAACGCCCCGCCACCATGTCTGTATGCGCATCGCGCTATCGAGCCTGCGCTTGAGGTCCTGGCGTTGCGTGCGCTGCGCCTTGACGTCGTGCAGGATGTCGGTGAACCCGGCGGCGGTACGCGTACCGCCGAGGTTGATCTCTTTGCGCCGTCTGATGAGATCATCGCCGAAGAGCGGGTTCATGGTGTGTTACGTATGTATAAAGCAGCAGGTAAACGGTAGATGGAACAATGCGAAAAACACGAATGCTGTATGCGCGTTCGGCGGCTCTTGGGCCGCCTGCAGCAACATCTGCTAAGCGCCGTCTGCGTAAGCCGGTATCGATCGTGATCTCCACTGCGTCTGTCCGTGCGTGCGCATTCACTGTCTACGCGGTTCCGTGTGCGCTGTCTGCTACGACGATGTCCGGCAGAGCTCGCACCGGCGCCGTCGAGGCGAACCGAGGCGTTAGTGAGTGTCCGACCATCGATGGCATACACTTCTTCGCTTTTACCCCCGCCTTGCTGTACGGCATCATGATCACGCATATGTTCCTGTAGTTTTCTGTCTATCAGCGGTTCGTCTCGCTTTTGCTTCGATCTGCCACATTCATTTACAGAGCGACGGGAGAATGAAATAATTTGTACGTCGCTCGTCTCTTCCAGCCCCCAATTTATTCATATGCCATTTCAGGTTGGCCTTATGTTCTGCGATCTCGGTACTAGACAGTCGAACACACTAGTGTTGGGGGCAGAAGCTTCGATATAACAGCCAAACTGGTTGTGTCGGCCCGGTCCTCGCTTTGGTGGCCGCCTGGTGGCGTATTGCATGCACCCTCACTCTAAATCTGCAACCATATATCGGCTCCGAAATACATACCGTTCAACATATGCAGCGCAGTTAACACCAGCTACATCGTCTCTCCGTGACAAATCTGTGATTCTTGGTTTCTCTCGACGGGTCTGAACTCTGGACTTACGCAACACACACCGAGGAGCCCATGTCCACACTGGCTTACAGCGGATGTTTAACTGGCCACCGCCACACTTCTGTAGGCGGCGCGCGTGCGTCGCGATCACGTGGGGCGCGACTCGTTAGTCCGCGCATCGAAATCTGCGCGCCCTCGTGGCAATGCGCATTCCGTGGCACGGCTGCGATCTCAGAGCCTGAGCAGGACGCTGGAAGGCTATGTGCGCGTGGCGACGTTCCTGTGCATCCGCAGCACCGTTCACCGAACATGCCCGGGGAGGAGGCGCGATTGCCCGATCGCGTCGGCAAATCTAATGCGCATATATATCCCACTGGATCTCTGAGAGCGCAAATTCCAAGATACTAACTCCTAACTCGAAGCTTTCAAGCTTTCTTGCGCAGAGAGAATGTCGATATTCAGCCAGTCCTTCCCGCCCAAGGCCAAGTGGACCGCGGACGACATCCCAGACCTCACGGGGAAGGTCATGCTTGTCACGGGCGGGAACAGCGGGATTGGCAAGGAGACGGTCAAGGTGAGCGTTCCGCTCTGTACGTCTTACCTGCCACACCATAAGCCAAACCTCTACGCTACCGTCCGTCCTCTTCCCTTTACTCCTTACGCCCGCCCAGATATGACGCGCGACATTCATAACGAAGAATACGCTAACACCCGACTACCGCGGCACAGGCCCTTCTCGCGCACAATGCGACAGTTTATATGGCAGCGCGCAGCCGTGCACGCGCGGAGGCGGCAATCGCAGAGCTGCAACGCACCACGGGACGCTCAGCACGCTTCCTCGACCTCGATCTCGCGAGTTTGGCCAGCGTGCGCCGCGCAGCAGAGGAATTTCTGAGGTGCGCTGTTCAAGTCAACATCGCCTTTAGCGCTTGCCGGATTCGCACATCTAACAACTTCGTGGGCTTGACAGCAAAGAGACGCAGCTACACGTGCTATTCAACAGTGGGTGCGTACTCTGCTTTTGTGGGGAGCATAAGTGAGTGTATGATGGTGTACAGGGGCGTGATGATCCCGCCGCTCGAACAGCTCACCACTGAGGGGTACGACTTGCAGTTCGGCGTGAACGTTCTCGGTATGCACATTCCTTCCTCTCCTGCTCACGCTGATCCTTTCAACAGGCCACTTTCACCTCACACGCCTCCTTCTCCCGGCGCTCCTGGCCGCCTCCTCCTCTCCCACCTCCGAGCACCACGCACCAAAAGCGCGCGTGGTGACGACGTCCTCGCTCGGGCACGTCTTTACACCGCTCGACCTCGACGCAGTGCACCCCGGCCCCGCACGCACGCGCCTCGGGCGACAGGAACTGTACCAGATGAGCAAATACGTGCGTATGCTGACGTAGCCTCGCGCGGGCAATCTCGTTGACGCGTGTGGCGAATCTGAAGGGGAACGTCGTGTTCGCCGCGGAGCTCGCGCGGCGGTACGGGGAGCAGGGGCTAGTCTCAATCGTGGTGAACCCTGGTGTGTACCGCTCTTCTTTGCGGTAGTATGTATATCGAAGATTGCGCACTGGTTTCTTGTAGGGAACATCAGGTCTGACTTAAATCGGAACGCAAGCGCCGTGCAGAAATTCCTCTCGGTACGCACGCCTCGTCGTCCATGTTACTAATGACCTCATGATACTTCAGCGAATCCTGTTCTACCCGACAGAGAAGGGTGCGCTTACGCAGCTGTTTGCAGGCACCGCGCCAGAGGCGGAGAGCATGAATGGCAAGGTGCGTTCAGATTCTTGGGAGGGTACGCGCTTCTGGATCGCTCAAACGCTCTGACGGCGCGCAGTACTTGATCCCTTGGGCGCGGGTGGGCGAGGCGCGTCCCGACGCCCTCGACCCAGAGCTTGGGAAGAAGCTGTGGGAGTGGATGGAGGAGCAGGTAAAGGACGCTTGACTCTATTATGTTTGTGTACGGCAGGCTCGATGCGATGTTAATTTTGGACATATGATATGTAACCACGTTGGTCCCGGTCAAGTCTGGCAGCTGCGCAGTAAACGACGCGCAGTGGCTGCGCTCTTGATCTGCATCAATCTCTCTCCCGATCGAGGCACATTTCGGCGCCGACGATCCAAACGTCATCACGCGTCGGGCGCCTGTGCAGTGCTATGCCCCAAGCGCCGGGCTAGGCAGTTACCAGCTTTACTACCCTTCTCCCGCATCACTAGTATCTACTATCCCACTCCACCCGTCGCTCCTTCAGAGATACCACCATGTCCGCCATCGACGAGAACTTCCCGCCAAAGCCAAAGTGGACCGCAAACGACATGCCCGACCTCACGGGCAAGGTCATGATCGTCACGGGCGGGAACAGCGGCATTGGGAAGCAGACTGTCAAGGTGGGTTCCCGAGAATTTCTATTGTGGCTGGATAGGCCCGTCAGTCGAGGCGCGGCGGGATGCACAGAGTCCGAGCGTGCCTGATGCGCGATCCTTGCAGACCCTGCTCAAACGGGGCGCCAAGGTATACATGGCATCCCGGAACAAGGCCAAGGCCATGAAGGCCATATTCGGCCTCCAGAAGGCGACAGGGCGCGAGGCCATCTTCCTCGAGCTCGACCTGGCCAACCTTCGATCGGTCAAGAAGGCCGCGGCCGAGTTCCAGAGGTGAGTGGCTGCCGGATTCTCTAGGTGTTATGACAGCGTGACCGTGCGGAATCCACAGCAAGGAGAAGAAACTGCATGTCTTGTTCAACAACGCGTACGTGGCGCTTCTCGGACTCTATCTGCCCTAACACATTCTGACATTCGCCACAGCGGCGTCATGGTCCCGGCCCTCCACGAGCTGACCGCAGACGGCTACGATCTGCAGTTCGGCGTCAACGTGCTCGGTACGCAGTCCCGGCCCTGCGTTGTCTCCAGGCACTCACTCGACGCCAGGGCACTTCTACTTCACGCGTCTGCTGCTCCCGACGATGATGGCGACCGTGCAAGCCGACAAGGAGAAGACGCGCGTGGTCACCGTCAGCTCGCACCGCCACCTGTTCACGAAGCTCAACTACGACGCCCTCCGCGCCGGGAACGAGCGCAACAGGATGGGCAGGCAGGAGCTGTACCAGATGAGCAAATACGTGCGCGCCGTGGGCCCGTGTCGTGGTGCAGAGGCTGACGAGTGCGCCCACAGGGCTGTGTGGCGTTTGCTTCTGAGCTTGCGAGACGGTATGGCGGGCACGGCATTGTCTCGATCGCCGTCAACCCCGGTGGGTCCTTTGATTGGCAGTGCATGCGTCTACCTATACTGACATGCCTGGATCGGTCCATCTATGTGCACCAGGCAATATCAGGACAGGAATTAGCCGACATGCGGGACCTGTTTCGCAAGTTTACACGGTATGCCACCCGACTCTGCAGCGTAGTCGTGCTGATCACAGGCGTTCGCGCAGCGTACCATGTTCCACTCAACGGAAAAGGGAGCCTTGACCCAGCTGTACGCCGGGACGGCGCCAGAAGCCGCGAAGATGAACGGCAAGGTGCGCACCTTTCTTCCTCCCCCTCCTCCTCCATGAACTCACCTCGACCACAATTGCAGTACCTGATCCCCTGGGCGCGCGTCAGCGAAGCGCGTGCAGACGCAGTGGAGCCCCCGACCGGGAAGAAGCTCTGGGAGTGGATGAAGGAGCAGGTGGCCGAGATCTAACGACCTCGACCCTGGCATTCACGACTTACGTTTGTTTTTTAAGTCCGAGCTCGCTCATAGAGCGACACGTCACTAGAGCACCTGCGGCTCCCTTCGCAGCGTCTATCTTAGCCTTTACGGTTTGACTGCTATTATCTGAAATACCCATGTTTTGGTTGCTAGGTCTTGCTAATTCACGGGCGGAAACGACTTCCAGTGTGACCGTGGCGATAACCTGGCCGCGTCGACTGAATTGTGATTCTCGACAACATCGCTGCGGTATGAACGTTGAACGCTGAGGCACGGTCTGTATACATTTATCTATGCGAACATATGCCCGTAGTCGAATCTCGAATCCTATAGTCCGCCCAGTGAGAAAGAAAAATAGACGATGCAGGCGGTCAAGCAAAACTCTCTGGCGGGGAGTCGAACCCCGCTTTCGCGCGCACTCGAAAGTGACAGGCGCGTGTACTAACCGATATACTACCAGAGATTGATATTCGGGTGGTTAAAACTATATATAGTTTGGCATATCAATTTTCTCCTTACTAATCCTGATTCGGACAGCAGCGCTACAAACAAGCGCCTGAGCCCGCCCAAGCCACGAGGCCTGCCCTAAACCAGCGCAGTATATATGGAGCGCCCCGACATCGCTGTTTCCTCAGAACATACTCAGCTAGGATCTATTTTATAGTACCTAACTCGAGTCTCGCATGTTTACACATGCCACATCCTTCATATCCAGTCGATGACACCCGCGTCCACTCGTTATACCGAGAACATGTCCGCCTCGCGCGGATTCGAGGACGTTTGGTTGGCTCTTCTGTACCCCTTTGCGGGTGGTGCGGAGGGCTAGCCAGCGAGTTGGACGTCTGTCTGATGGATACTTTTCATATTATGTTTTGTACATGGTGTCGTGCAATGTATGGGGATTGGTTGGCCACAATATATGCTATAGCGAAAATTTTTTAGAGCGTCTCGTTCGGAGTTCTACGACTTGATTGATGTGAGGAAGCAATGTGTATTTCGTTGGAGTGATACCATTGCGTTCTTCTGCACGCAGAAAATTGTTCTTACGTAGTTCGCCATGGGAGTGTTGTTTGTAAGTCCAAGCTTCACAACATGAACTTGCGCGACCTGTATCATTCGCTTTCTTTCAACTCTATGCATATACGCACTGCTCGAGTGCCGACATTACGGTCACAATCAACGGTGAAAAACGGAGCAAACGACCCATCGAGAATCGATATAGCGATAGATAGGCGTAGACGTGGACGGTCGTGAAAAAAAAAGTAAAGTTAGGTCCTTAGCCAAGCCAGAGCGTACTTGATATTGGAGGTAAACGACCTGCGATTACGGAGATCTAGAGTAGCATAGAATAGCGTACAACGTCGTCAGCTGCGTGCGTAAGTTCTGTTTGTGGGTCGACGGACGGGCAGGTGGGTAGGTGCAGGGAGGTGAAGGGAGGGGTTGGCAGTGGGGATCAAACGACGGTGGACTGGTTTTGAGATGGGCGCGACGAGCAAGGAGGGTTCATTAAGGAGAGCGGCCATCATGACGAAGGACACCGATGTCCGCGGCACGCTGTCGCCCACTGGCGTCTCCGCGCGTGCAAAGCCCACGCGCACGCGCTCACTGATCGCGGTGGATCTGGTCGTACCGCGGCGGGACCTCCGCGAGGCCGCTCTCGCCCTCCTCGTCCTCGGGCGTCGCGTCGAGCCGCCCCCCGTCCTGGTGCTGCACCACGTCCGCATTCGCGACCGCGAGCCCCCGCCGGCCGTTCGCCTCGCGCTCCTTGCTCGACGGCAGCACCGCCGCCGCGGCGCCCGCGCCGACGCCCGCATACCCGTACGCGCCCTGCCCGCCCGAGTTCGCCGTCGAGCTCGTCATCGAGAGCGACGGCCCGGGCGACGGCTGCCGGAAGTCGGGCGCGTACCCCGCGCCCGCGCCCTGGCCCGCGTAGTACGCCGAGTAGTCCGGGTACCCGCCGTGCTCCGCCGACGCCGCGTAGTGCGACTGCGACTGCGACTGCGAGTAGTGCGACGGCGCGGAGCCCAGCGGCGGCGCGCCGCCCTGCGTGCTCGCGAGCCCGCCCGCGAGGAACGCGGGCACGCCTGCGCCCGGCGCCGCGTACTGGCGCATCTCGTCCGACCCCGCGCCGCCGCTGCCGTACGCGGAGCCCGCGGACCCGCCGTACGCGGACTGCGGGCCCGCGGCGGCGGTGCCGTTGCCGTTGATCGGGCCCGCGCCGCCGGGCGTGTACGTGTACGGCTCGACGTCGTCTCCGCCGGCGAGGTCGACGTTCGGGAGCGTCGCGCCCGTGACGCGGTCCGGGTCGAAGTTGCCGTCGAAGTCGTCGCGGCGCCTGCGGCGGCAGAGGAGGGCGAGGAGGGCGAGGAGGACGAGGAGCCCGCCGACGCCGCCGACGACGCCGCCGACGATCGCGCCGGTGTGCGAGGTGCTTGTGTCGGTGTGTGCGGTCGTCGCGACGCCGACGGTCTGGGTCGTCAGTTGCGTAATTGTCGATGTCAGGACAGAGCCCGCGGCATTTGTCGTGCTATAAATAGGGCCAGGGGGTGAGTAAGGGGAAATAGGCGCGGGGAGATGAGGCATACACAAGGACGCTGGTGTGCGTGGAGGTGGAGGTGGAGAAGGAGGTGAAGGTCGAGGAGGACGACGAGGAGCTGGACTGCCCCGAACTGCTCGACGAGCCGGTTGTATCTCCATTTGAGGAGGAGGACGAATTTGCGGGTGGGGGTGTCGAGGTCGGCGTGGAGTTGGAGGTCGAAAAACTGGAGGAGCTCGAGTGGGTCGGCGGAGGGGTCGAGGTCGTGCTCGAGGTCGTGGACGAGGAGGTAGAGGTGGGGGTGGTGGAGGTGGAGGGGGAGGTGGATGTGGAGGATGAGTGTGTCGATGAGCTCGTCGAGGAAAGCGTCGTGCTTGTGCTCGTCGACGACGAATCTGAAGAGGAGGAGGAGGTCGTGTGGTCAGTACTCGAAGACGATGTAGAGTGAGCGGTCGTAGAGTCTGCAGATGCCGAGGAAGATTCAGAGCCCGTAGCCAGCGAGATGCCAGACGTAGGCGGCGCCGCAGACGGCGTGGAGAGCGACGGATTGAGCGGTAAGGACGACATGCCGTGCGTGCTCTCGACGGAGGAGGATGCAACAGTAGACATGCGGGGACAAAGGTCGCATTCGGAGCGAATCCGCGGCGCCAGGATTATACGGCATGAGGCCTGTGCCAATAGGGCTCGGTGGGGCCACGGCCGGCACGCGCATGAAACGCAGCCGGGTGCAGCCTATCGCGAGTTTGATAAGGCGAATTATGTACACTCACCGGGCGGATTTGCGCTCGAGGACATGCTCGCTGCGGGCGGCGGGGACGAGGAGGACATCGGCGGGCAGACAGAGGCAGGCGTGCGCCCGCGAGCCCTGCCCGCTATATAAAGGAGGCGTGAGTCCCCCGAAATCGCCCTGTGCAGCCGCCCGCCATGCGCTCCGGTCACATGTCTTTTTTCGCCGTCGGAGCGTCGGCGCGCAGACAATCCGCGTTTGGTTTCCGAGATTCGCGGCTGGAGTCCGCGATCCCGCCGTTACGCGCAAGCATGCGCAATGGCGGCTGCGTGCCCGCTGCAATGCAGAGGGAGGTATGCACAATATTAATCGCATCGCGCCCGCTGAGGAGTGGCGCCGGGGACGCGAGCCCGGGCTGCGTGCGAGCTTGGCGGAGGCCTCCACCTGTGTTCTCGTGGTCCGACCTCGGCAAATCCAGCAGGCCCCAGTGTCTTCTCTCGCACGGCATGCGCACCGCGCTTGTCCTGCTCACATGTACGCAGCGGTCGTCCCCGCGGAATGCATGCGCGCGCATCACGCAGGGCCGCGGACTGTGTCACGCACGATAATAGGAGTGGCACGCGTGGAGAGGCATGTCGAATGGGACACGGCGTCTGTCTGCTGCTTCTCGCACACGTTTGGGGGCACGGCGAGTCACGCCACGACCCCGGCGTCGGCCTGCGATGCTTCCCAGCTCCAGCGTCAGCGATGGACAATGGCGTCTCGCTCTGCTTGCTGCGCTTTCAGCTAACCTGGGCGACACGTTGATCCATGTGCGGCGTGCACAAATCGATCCTCAGTGGTGCGTCACTCAAGGCACCGCCGCTCGCTGTATCTGTCAGTAAGTGGTGCAGGCTCCCCAACATCTACGTGCTCCATCATCCCCGCAGCTGTCGGGGCCCTTGCGTCCCACGCCTCCATGATTCTACTCACGCTGCTGCGCCGACCCGCCGGCTGTGGGCCCCTCCCAATGCCGGCTTGCAGGCGGTGACTGCGTTCCTCGCTGCCCCTATCCAGGTCAGGACCGCGAACTCGCCCCCACCTCGTACGACGAAATACATCTGCGCAGACGCTGGGGAGTGGAGCAGTTGATCACGGCAGGTCCGTGCCGCACCGCAAAATCGTCTCTCACCGCGAGCTGTTGTGAAACAACGCCCGTGGCGGTGCAGCCACAGTTCACTGTCCTCTCCTTGGCGCCGTATGTACGAATCTACCGCGCCGTCTATGCTATTCTCCCCCTGCGCATGTGCTCGCAGGACTGCCACCCGGACCTTGCGGCGCACTGCCCGTCCGTCCCC
Organism: Wolfiporia cocos; assembly: GCA_029448655.1. Lineage (NCBI taxonomy): Eukaryota > Fungi > Basidiomycota > Agaricomycetes > Polyporales > Phaeolaceae > Wolfiporia > Wolfiporia cocos. Next base: position 3,223,346 of record JACCLO010000011.1, on the reverse strand, counting down.
GAGAGCACTACCCCTTGGCAGCTGGCGCGCGTCGCGGTCACGTGGACGCGACTCATTAAGCCGCGCGTCGCCTTTCGCGCGTCCTCGGCGCATCATCCCGCCCATCCGACGGGGAAGGTCTCGAACTATGCCACACCCTGACGAGTCTTCCATTCTCCACCGCTCGATCTATAGCGGGCCCCGCCGCGGTACCGCTCGCCGGCTTCTCTTTCTCTTCGAACAGCACACGCGCGGGAAGCGCATCCGCGAGCTGCAGCTCCAACAGTACTTCTTGCTTCCCTCGATCACGGAGGAGCACCGACGACAGCCGCGATTCATCGACGTCGACGGCCTCGGGAAGGACGTACCTCCGCAGTCATCAGATATATGCTTCTGAACCACCTCGGCGATGCTTTCCCCCCGACGTCGCATATATATCCGTCTCGTCGGGGCGAGCGTGGCAGACTGACTGCGGCGCACTGATCGAGACGGGGCTCTGGTCGACTGTGGCGCGTCGTGTCAGTGCGCGTGCGCGTGAAACGACCCAGAGTGGGTATATAGCATGATGCCACAAGCTTCCCGCCGACACTGACGTGACATGTTCCATATGTGGCCCTTCGACATATCCTCATATGCTACTCGCAGTCTGTGCCCGATACTTCGGCGACGTGTGATCGATTGATCCTGAGAACCTACCGGCTGCAGAGTCGATCTCTTCCGTGCGCCGATGAACAGGATGATGAGCCTAGAAGTGCGGTCGGGACAGATCGCGGCGCTGCGGGACGTGTCGGTCATTGATTCCAGACGTCCGACGGGGCAAAATGTGACTCGGCGTCGGTGAGTGGGAGTGGGATGCGGACTTCGAGTGGGCATGTCCTTTCCTCTGAGACCGAGGTACACTTGCCGATGCCCTGAACCCGGGATGGCCAGGCAGCATGCGCGGCATCTGCTATGTCAAATTCACGGAGATATATGCGTGTACGGTCCACTTTGTCTAACGCACTGTCGAGGAGTTGAGTCCAGACCCGTTCAATACGCCTTCTCAACGTCGCACAGGAGTTGGCAATCCCGATGTGTGTGAGGGCCCAGGCCCTAACAACCTTCTGCTGGCCAAAGCTCGATCACACACCAAATGATGCTGCCAGTGGCCAGGCCTGGTACCCGGGTAAGTATTCGGTATCTTATGCAAATCCGTCTCGTCATGGCGCGCGCCACAACGAAACAAGCTATGCACTTGCAATTGCATATCCACCGTGATAAGTACGAATCCCCATGCACACTCGCAGCGCCCTGAGCCAGCGGCCTAGTGTGCCGTGGTCGAACCATGCTGCGACAAGCCGGAATGGTGAGATTGTCAATGTCAGTAGTGAGCGGTATCGTGGGTACGTGCGAAACGCAACAAAAAGCGCGAGCAATGAAGGGTGAAACGTGCATGGGTCCGTGCTATCCTATCCGAGTCCAAGCCGGGCGTATTACATACACAGCAAAAACGTCTACACTGACGGTCCGAGAAAACCCACGAAGCATGCATAGCAGCACTACGGCGAAGCAGATCTACACTACACTCACAAAAAATCCGCGAGGCGGCGGGCGACAGACAGCAAGGCAAAATCCGCGAGGCGATCCGCGTCCCCACGGCGGGCGCGCCTAGATCGCCTCGCCCATGGGTATGCCGGGCTCCTCGTCCTCCGACGGGCGCAGGCGCGCGGCGCCGCCCAGCGGCGGGCTCGCCGCGCTCATGATCGACGCCGTCTCCGCGCCCATGTTCGTCACGAACAGCGGGCTGTGCCACGGCGTGCGCTCCGGCGAGCCCGGCGACTCCGGCGCGGCGAGCAGCGGCGCGCCCGACGGCGTGCGCGTGTGCCCGCCCCCGCCCCCGCCTGCCCCTCCCCCACTCGCAGTGCGCGTGGGGCCCATGACGTCGTCGACGATGCGCGCGAGGTCGTCCGACGAGCCCGTGCCCGCGAGCGGGTCGATCAGCGGCGCGCGCGGCGGCGGCCAGACCGCCTCCTGGAAGATGGAGCCCGACTCGGACGCGCGCAGGCCGAGGAGGTACGGGCTCGGCGTGTGCCGCTCGCCCGCGCCCGGCGGCGAGACACCCGCCGGCGGGGGGACGCCTGCACCTGCGCCGGGCGGCGGGGCGCCTGCACCTGCGCCAGGCGGCGGGGGGACGCCTGCACCTGCGCCGGGCGGGGCGGCGGCGAACGCGGGCGCGGGGTCGGCGGCCATGTGCGGGTGCATCGGCGCGCCGGAGAGGCTGGCGGCGATGAAGGACGAGGCGGCGCGGGAGGAGGGGGCGGACGGGAAGTCGCGGTAGCCCTGCATGGGGAGGTCGTCGTCCATGTCCTCGCCGGCGAGGAGCATGTTGCGGGGCGTGGGGCGCTTGCGGCGGAAGAAGAACGGCTTCTTGTCCTGGTGCCGCCGGTAGAAGAGCGCCATCGCGAGCGCGAGCGCGAGGAAGGCCGTCACGCCGACGACGCTGCCCGCGATGATCCCCGCGTTCGTCGAGCTCGACGTGCCCGGCTGGCTCGAGCTGATCACCGTCGCGCCGATGGAGAAGCTCTGCGGGAGGGTCAGCGTGGGGGGCGGGTGCGGGGGGTGGACGTACCGTGGTTGGTGTCCCGTTGACGGTGACTATGACGGCGGACGTGAAGGTGGACGTGACTTCGTGCTCGTTGCTTGATGGCGTCGTGGATGATGAGGATGGCGTAGGCGTAGGCGTCGGCTGGTTAGGCGACGTCGGCCCGGGCAAGGGCGAAGAGGATGAACTCGTTGGACTTGATGTTGGAGTGGGGGACTGTGGCGATGAGGAACTCGATGTCTGCGGAGGCGGTGAGGACGATGTAGATGTGGATGTAGATGTGGATGAGGATGTGGATGAGGATGTGGATGAGGATGTCGACTGTGTTGATGAAGAAGATGAATGCGTAGGGCTAGAACTGGAGGACTCTGACGAAGACGAGGATGTTGATGTCGTCGACTGCGTAGTGGAAGAAGTCGAGGTGTGTGTTTGGCTCGAAGACGATGTCGAATCGCTCGAAGACGAGGTGCTGTTATCTGTAGAGCTCGACCTGATTTTGGATCGTCGCAGGGGGCACTTGCAAATTCAAACGGATGTACTCACGATACGGTAGCCGGCGGAGGGGTGGAAGTGCTCGACGGCGCATTGGACGAGGTGGACGGATTACTAGATTCGCTCTCGCGAGATGGAACTGAAGTAGATGTATTGCTCGGAGAGGCGGTATTTGAGGTTGCAGTATTATCAGAGGTGGAGGTAGCCGATGTCGAGGTTTGCGCTGCTGCGGCTTGAGTTTCAGAAGAGGTAGCACCTGAATCGCCTGAGGACGATCCCTGCGACGCCTGTCTCGCAGCGTACTAGGATGAAATTCGCGTCATTTGGCGATGCACGAGAGAGACGCAGTCACTCGCACCTGCACCTGCACAGCCGAGGACGCCCGTGAGGCCACTGACGGCGTCACAGCCATCGCCCGCTTCTTTTCCGCAACGCCAAATGTCTTGGTGACGAGGACCATTGTCATCTAGTAGGGGAAATGACAGAGTGGAGAGGAGCAGACAGAAAAGCACATAGCCTGGAGCACGATTGCGGGACGAGTCGGCGCAGCCACACAGCAGCCTCGATACGTTGCCCGCACGTGGAAGATTCCTGGAATGCAGGCGCTTGTTCTAGATGCTAGATGCTTGATGCGCCCGCGGTCAAATAATCCCACTCCGGCGTCGGACACCCGTTGGAGCCGCCCATATTTGCGTTCGCGTTTGACGATGGGATATTGCGGCCCGGAGGACTTAGGCGAAGGGTCCTTAAGCGGATGTTCGTGCGTGGTGCATGTGCGGATAGGGTCGTATACGTAATCAACGCAGCTCAAAGTCACCGTTATGCAATTATGATGATGACAAGGAAGGGGTGATGTGGCGCGCGCCGAAAGCAGCAGGTGGCCTGCCTGATCAGGGTCTGGCGGATGATCGAGATTCGGTACTCAAGCCTGACATATATAGGTACGTATGCCCTCACTGCACCTCAGAAGGCGCTCTAAATATAACTGTGGTCAAATTCATTCGACTCTTACTGCTTGTCGTGAACGCTCATGCAACGTACCATCTTGTTCACAATGTGTGCCAAGCGTTGAAGCTGCCGGGCCCGGGTAGACGCATGCACCTTGCAAATTTGACATAGCAGATACTGCGCATCGGCCACTCCGGGCTCAGAACACCGACAATTCACGAAATGCTCATTCGGAGTCCGCTTCCCGCTCCCGCTCAGCGACCCGACTCAGACGTCTACACGTGCCCCCTCGCTATTAACGCAGCACTGCCGTGATCCGACCTGATTGCACATATCATGTTCAACATCCTGCTCATCGGCGCGGGAGAGATCAACTTTGGTGCGTGTCCAAGATCGCACGCATCGTCAATCTCACATACGACCGTCGTAGGATCGGTCGAGGGCCCGTGGAACCACGTCAGTATCGGCGCAAGCCTGTGACATTTAATATTCGCGCCAAACGCTGACACTAACACGCCACAATCAACCAGAGCCTCCGTCTCGAGCAGTGCGTCGCCGCCAATCTGCCATGCTTGTCGCAGCCGAAATTGATTTTACGCGGCGCCGCAGGGTGCTGGGCGCAGACCTGCGCGTTGTCGGGCTCGTCGACCCGGACGTGACCCGAGCGCGCGCGGCGCTCGACGGCAAGCTCGCGGGGCCGAGCGCGGCCGCGTACGCGTCGTGTAAGGTGTTTCCCTCTGTCGCCGATGCAGCTGCCAGTGGCGGGCTTGCGGGGGAGGCGTCGCCGAGGTGGGTCTATAAGTGTCAGATATTTACTTCAGTGTTAGTGAAACTTGCGGTGATTGTTGAAGGGTGGCGATCGTCGGCGCCCCTCCGTTTGTGAGGGGGAGCGATCTGCCAGGCAAGGATCTGGAGCTGCAACTCGTAAGTGCATTCCCCGAATGTGCTCTGTTCGTGGAGAAGCCGGTGAGTAGTGGCGCGGAGGAGGCCTGTTGGCGCGTGGCGGCAGAACTGCAGAAGAAGGGCACGCTCGTCGGGGTGGGGTACATGCTACGATATTCAAAAGGTAGCACGAGTTCAACTTGTATCTCCGCGTGGCTGATGGCGAGGTCGTAGCTGTGCAGAGAATGAAGTGAGTTCAGAACTGTGGATTTGAGCATCGCTCGACGACGTCGCACTGAAGGCAAATCGTACGCGAGAACAAGCTCGTGGTCATGGGTACCAACGCGAGATACGTGATGGCATAGTACGTCCGATTACGCGCATCCCCCTATTCTCGCTGACACGAGACAGCGAGTACGCCCGAAAACTCGCGAGTATTACTCCTGCCTCGCGCGCGACCGTGCTAAATCTGCGTGCAGTCATGGTGGGACAAAACGTCCTCCGGCGGCCGTGCGTCGATCTATTCCCCGTTCTGACCCATCGATAACGAGCCTGCCCCCAGCCATCGTCGAGCAGGCCACCCATTTCTGCGCGTGCCGTTCACCTCCTCTCCTCTACCTGACTCGATCTGACGCATCCGCAGGCGACCTCTCGCGCTACTTCGGCGGGGACGTCTCCCTCCCCTCCGTCGCCGCACACACGGTCGAGCACGACGACGCGCCGGGGGCGCTCTCCGCGCAGCGGTTCGACGAGGGCGTCGTCCCGCCCGCCCGCCGGCTCCCGCGCCTGACGAGCGCGACGTGGAAGTACAAGGGCGGCGCGGTCGGCGCGCTGACGCATGTCATTGCGCTGCATGGTGAGCAGGCGCGCGACTGGGAGCGGCGCAGTCTGACAGCTAGCGTGCATGCGGACGGCAGGGACGACGTACGACACCGAGTTCGAGGTGTATGCCGACGGGTTCCGGCTGAAGCTCGTGGATCCGTACGGATCGCCCGTGCTCTCGGTGCGGCGACCGGGCTTGGTGGGTGAAGGTATGTATGTTTGTCAGTCGATCGCAACATGACGCACTGAACCTCTCGTTTGGTAGAATTGATCAGCTTCACCGATGTGTGTGTCGCCGAGTCATCCAGATGGCACTCGTGGTTCTGAAGAACCATATTATGTTTAGGACGACCCGTTCTACACGGAATTGTCGACGTTTATCGAGGCGGTCAAAGACCCCAAGGCTCATGGCAGCATATTGAGTTCTTATGAGGATGCTGTAAAGACCTACGAATTGGTGCGCCATTTCGTTGCGAACTGGATTAAGGCTGACTCTGTTTGACAAAGACCTGGCGTATTCGACGTGCAAGTGAAGCCTCCGCGGCGGCCGAGCGAGAGAGGACAGCTCAAGCGCAGGAACCTAACACTGACTGAAACCACGGAGCCAAGGATGTTCGTGTCAAGCCATTGGAAATAAGTAATATATCCAAGACACCCGCATATTATCGACAATTACATAGGAACATACCATACCCAGAGATACTGGCGATGTGCAATACAGGTCAATCTACTTTTCTGGCCCACTTCCTGCCAGATGGCTGCCGTGTGGACGGCGACGCGGGAGGGACGACGACCTCCACGGGAGGGCTTGGTGGGCGCCACTGCGTCCTTGGCTTCTCGTCCGCAGGGTGGCCAATGCTGACCTTGCTGAGCTCCTCCTTCTCTTCCTGGCCCCAGTACATCCACATCTGCGCGCCGAGCACGCAGTTGAGGAGGAGCGCGAGCGCGAAGCCCGCGCTGACGAGCGGGTCGCCGACCTCTGTCGCGGTGGTGAAGAGGCGCGCGAGGCAGCCGCCGATCTGCGCGACGACGGCGAACGCGGAGAGCTGGCCCGTGCTGCGCGCGCGGTGGTTCTGCCGGATCTGCGGGAGCTTGGAGAAGAGCGAGAGCGGGAGCGTCGCGAGCTGGAGGGGCGCGAGCGCCGCGGCGGGCAGCGCGACGAAGGCGAGCGCGGTGAGGAGCATGAGCGCCGCGGCGGAGAGGACGCGCAGGGTGGTGGGTTGCGCGTGCGCGAGCTGCCGCGAGGATGGGTAGTGGATGATGAGGAGAGTGATGATGGCGTTCTGGAGGGCGAGGAAGAGGTTCTCGCCGTACGTGGAGAACGGGAACTCGTTCCGGTATGAGTACGCAAGCGTGATTGCGTACGAGAGCGTCTCGAGCACGTAGGCCGGCAGCGAGAGGCCACGCGCGGATCGCGCGGAAACGACTGTGCAAGTCAGTGGGCGGACAGAGCGGGATTCAGGAGACTCACTTAGGAGCAGCTGGGGCACCTTCATGATGGACCCGCCAACGACAATGCCCACTCCCAGACCTTTAGAGAGAGAATACTTGATGCAATCGACATCGCCAAAATCCAGATTCTCGACCAGAGACGCGTAGCAATTCTGATAAATTTGTGAGCTGAACGCGGCTATCATAGCAAATACCTCCAATCTACCTGGCCGACGATCGAGACGCCAAGGTCCTTGATGAACCACGGCAGATTTCTGGTTATTGTGGTCATTTGAGCAGCAAACCAGGCGCGGGGGATGAGGCAGTCGCGGTATAGGAGCAAGCTGGTTGGCCGCAGACGTGTCTCCCCGTATGAGCGCGTCGTGACACGTGCGGCATAATTGCCTTTTCCGGAGTCCCTGATTTTTCTGTCTTGAACAGGCGAACAGCACTCCGCATCGCTTGAGATTCCCCACAAAATGGCCGAGTACGACCTCACCCGGACTATCATCCCTCACTGCGATCGCCACCTGGTCTTCCCGTTGCTCGCGCATCTGACCGAGAATGAGGTCTTCCCAGCTGAACAGGTCCAGGCGGCTCAGTACGAGCTCGCGAAGGAGACGAACATGGTCGACTATGCTGTGAGCTTGTTCCAGCAGCTGCACGCTGACGAGGAGGTTCCGGAAGGTGAGGGACACAGGTATGAGGTCGATCCTCAAATATTGAGATGTACGATCCCAGAGTTCGCGGGCAAGCGTGAAAAGGCAGTCTCGACGAATGAACGTCTGCAGCAAGAGGCACAGGCTGTCTTGAACGTCATCGAAAACCCCGAAGTCGCTCAGTCGTTGCGACAGGACAAGAACCAAAACTTGCAATACCTGAAGGAACACTATAATGTAGGCGTGCTCTGATGACCCGTATATATCTGCTACATATGCATACCCAGGTCACTCTCGAACAAATCAGTGCCCTCTACAACTTCGGCCAGTTTCAATACTCCTACGGAAACTACAGCGGCGCGGCAGACTACCTCTACCACTTCCGCGTGCTCTCCACCGATCCCGAGTTGACCATCTCCGCGCACTGGGGCAAGCTCGCCTCCGACATCCTCACCGGTAAGTGGGACGTCGCACTCGAGGAGCTCAACACCCTCCGCGAGACAATCGACTCGCGCGCGCCGTCTGTGCCCGCGTTTGCCGCCTCCTCTTCCTCTTCCACGACCGACCCCGCGCTCGCGCAGCTTCACTCGCGCACATGGCTCTTACACTGGTCGCTTTTCGTGTACTTCAACCACCCCCAGGGGCGCACCCTCCTCCTGGAGACATTCCTCTCCCCTACATACCTCAACACCATCCAGACATCCTGCCCGTGGATTCTCCGCTACCTCGCCACCGCGGCCGTCCTCTCGCGCAAGTCTGCGTCAGGAGCTCTCTCATCGCGCGTGCGGCACTCGATCCGCGAGATCGTGAAGGTCATCCAGATGGAAGAGTATCAGTATCAGGACCCCATCACCGCGTTCCTGAAGGAGCTGTATGTCGAGTTCGACTTCGAGGCAGCTCAGAAGGAGCTCAGCCTTGCGGAGAATGTTGTTGCAAATGACTTCTTCCTGAACGAATTCCGGGAAGAATTTATGGACAATGCACGCTACCTCATCAGCGAGGCGTACTGCCGGATACATCAGAGAATCGACATTAGGTATGATCGCACCCATGATCGAGGCTCGTGGGGTCGCTTAATACCGCCTACAGCGATCTCTCTGAGAGACTCAACCTCTCCAAAGACGAGGGTGAGAAATGGATCGTCAACCTCATCCGGGAGACGCGCATGGGCGCAGATGCCAAGATTGATCTCGAGAAGGTGCGGGCGCTCATGCTTGCATCCACAGTTTGTCTAATTCTTTCTGTAGAATGTCATCGAGATTAACCGGCCACCACTCCCGGTGTACCAATCCGTTATCGAGAAGACGCGCGGGCTCGCATTCCGCACGCAGGCACTCGGTGCCGCAATGTCGCGAACGCAGCCACAGTCGCTTGGCCCGGCCGAGGATGGTCAACCCGCTGTCGTCGAGGGTGCGCGGTGAGTGCGCGATGGTAGAGATGCTATTATTAGTACGACTCGACATGCGCTGGCGTTGTTGTATTGCTGCTCTGCTCACTTGCTGATGTCGAGAAAATCCATACGCTGGTGCTGTCTGCGGTGACTGAGTTGGACGATAGTTCGACGGTGTTTTAGCTGTCGTTGAGAGTATGCTCTGCGTACGAACCTCGTATTGGTGCGTGCGTGCCTGCAATCTAAGCTTATGGTCTCTGATACGAACGGATATGTTACTTCAGACATTATGTGCTGAGAGACTCATAGCAATCCCGACTATTCTCCTGGAATCACGTTCATGAACTTGGCTTAGGATTTGTTTCTGCTCGCTGCTTGTCAGACACATCACTGGCTCGCATCTATATCATCGCTGCCGGGTATTACCCTACTCACGAAGCGCTGCACAAGCGACAATGGCCGAGCCATCGAGGGCATGATGGTGGTATGCGATTAAAATCCTACCTATCAGTGTTTTACTTCACACTGACCGCTCCAGGACCATCAGCCATAATGCATAATACATAATGCACTGGAAGGGTGGTTCGAACAATTGTCCTGGTAACCCTGGAATCACGCTCGCAATCTTGTTGAGGCTTTGCATCTGGAGCGCGACTCACTCGAGTTCAACAGATGTTCATCCTTGTCGCAAAGATCGGTCAGATTGTTGTGGATCCTTTACTGAGGCACGCATAGATCAAGCTTTCCCGCCGCATCACGTGTCATCATTATGCTGTATGCTGCTTGATCGTCATCGTATCGCCACAATTGAAACACAATGGCGGCGATGCAGTTTACTTCCGGTTAGGGCGGTTGCTGCCGTAGGCTCGCGACCTGTAAGTTCACTTACGACTTGCTCGTTGATTTGCCGCGACCAAAATAGTTACACTGGTTCTGCTTCCAAAAGTAGGTCACACGCACGCCTACGGGCTTCCCACACCATGTCTTCAAAGTGTCACTGTAAACATGGAAGTCATCCAGGAAGGGACGGTTCTTTATTCAAGCCTTGCTGCGGACTAACTCCTCGGTCAATTTCTGGCCTGCGAAGCAGAACCCCAGGGCATCCTAGCCGCTACTAGCGACTGCGGCATTCTCTCTTGGGACGGGGTCAAAGCCGAGTTGGCACGCAAGATCGTTGCTCCACGCATTCAGACAACGTATGGGACCACTCTACGGTTTAAACATTTAGGATTGCTCTGCCCACCACGATCTTGCTCCGGCCAGGCATCTCCCGACTTGACAGCATGCGCCTGACCGTCTTATGTACACGAGCGCGCTCAGCGGCGACCAAATGCTGTATTCACCAGCAAACTGGGTTGCGGCGAAGCCATTCTACTGCGGAGCGTATCAAAAAAGCGACGGTGACGTACTTCGTGAGTGATCACAAACAACGTACTGGACAATCAGCGCAATCACACAGGCTTACAATCAAGGCATATATTGCAACGGTGGTTATAATTGACGTGTCGACCTCTGCGAAGGGCATCGAATCCGAGACGACTATCTGGCTAATGACTGTGATGATCTGTTGTGTGGGTACGTATAGGAGAGCTAGGGGCCTTTCATGTAGTCCTGTTGATGGATGTGTACGTATCATGTACAGAACGGATCCGATTCGCCTGGTCCAACAATTTGATATTCAACACGAGCCCATGTGCGAAGATCCTGTAACATGCGCCGCACCTGCAATTGTGACGAATGGCATCAGCGCTTTGTGGAGGCCCAGCGGCGTTATTGTCGACATTTCTATGACACAACATGACTTCCCGAAAGCACGACACCAGGTGATTACAACTATGGACATAACATGAACTCAATGCTCCTGGTAACAGACCATGGCCGGCTTTGTATGGCGCAACAGTCCTGTTATAACCTAACACCCTCCGGAGGATTTGCTGCACGCGTCGGACCCAGAGACAGAAGCAGCTCGACAATCAACTCTTTGCGGAAGGCGAATCGAAGGAGTCGTGAAACAACCGTTCTCAATCACACAGTGGTCCAACAGCATTGTGGCGGGCCATGAGTCGGCCCAATGTTTTGACTTCTGGTGCGTCGCCATCAAAATGGTGGTGAAACACGTCAGAATCGGCCAGTGCGGAAACTATTGCACGGCTGAATACGATGCACTGGTGGTAAGGGAGTGCGCCGAGTACAACGTGGTCTAGAGCTTCTGCGATATCGTTTGCCGAAGGGACTCGTTAGGTGGTCAAAACTTGAAAAGTATGTTCTCTGATAAACCCACATGTTGCACTGGCGCTTCCACGATGATGGTACTGCGACGGACCCGAAGAGGCGTCAGTCCTCGAAGAGGTCATCACTGATGGCGGTGGAGCTTTGTCATGAACTCATCTGGACCACAGATCAGACCATCGGACTTGCCGTTACTGTGGAGCTTTGAAACCAGAACCAAGTGACACCCCGCACATCATATGATTTGTGACCCGCGAACAGCTTTTACGTTATCATGATCATCTGCAATAGGGCGCGCAGCTTCGAGTGACAAATGTAGGTGCTTTTCTCATGGTGGAGTAGCTTTGAGAAGCTCTCAATCTTGTGACGCCTATCTCGCTGTCAACCTACCGTGATGAATGTCTTGCTCACCTGCATGCCTTTCCCAAACTCAAAAGCTAGTGTCATGTCTCTGTTTGCGACATGGCAGCAGACATGTAGTGAGTGAGCACGCGTCATAACGGCTGATTGATTGTATAACGACGATACCCTGCAGGGTGCGACTCTGCGGGCTTCTCATGTGCCTGAGCAACATATACGAAGCTTAAGCCATCGAAGCATGGGCGGCTGATAGTGAGGTACTGAAGCGTTCACCGTGCGGACATATAAGCTACTTCGGGTCACATCCCCCGAGAATGTCAACCGCCACATCTTCATGTCCATCAGCTCCCAGTGGTTTACTATGCACTCCCCCTATGACCGCCCCGCCCCAGCCAATCACTTCAATTTTGAGGGTACGGCAGATGTATCCGCTATTGCTACAGCTTTATATGCGGAGGGCGACGGTAATGATCAAGGGTGCGTCGTACGAATCTGTGCCATGATTTCGTCTGCACAGATAGAATTCTCACCAGCACTTTATGCGAAGAACAATGGACTCATACAATAAGATGTTTAAGTACACAGTCGCAACAGACTCAGCTCGCGGGTACGGGTTATTTCTATTCATGATGGCCAACAGTGGGCTAATCTTTGGTCTCGTAGGTCCAGCGGAGCCCGTCAAAGCATGTTGTCCTCACAGACTGTCGCAAACTTCAACACTGCCACTCCTACCCCCTTTGCTCATTTCCACATGCCCGGTATGATCCCCGCAATCAATCTACACTCGATGGACCATCTTGCGTACTTCGCACCAAGCTGCGCATCCAGATCATCCCCGCTAAACCCTGCCATCGTCTGTCAATGGGGTACCTCTTGTGGTATATCCCTCCCTCACTGCTCCTTTTCGACCATCAAGCGCCACATCAAAGAGTATCATTTTGGAGGCGATGCTCACGGTTGGCACGACCAGCTCCGCAGTCACTGCATGTGGTCGGCAGGAGGCAATGTCTGCGGTAAGGAGGTGATGTACGGGCATTTCGGCAAGCACATCGCCACTGTGCACACTCGCAGTGTTTATCGGCGCTGTTCGCGATGCCACCAAGAATTTTCCAGGGGCGACTCTCTTCAACGGCACCAGAAGCACTATTGTCCGGCTGGTCGTCCATGAACTTTGGACGAATCCGCTCCGTTGCCTCTGCAGTCTACGATTGGAGGTCCCTGTGGACATCCTGTATATTATGGTAACCCGTAGCCGTAGAAAACTTCTGCGGGAGACTGCGCACTTGGAACGCGATGGGGTGCTTCGATTCAGGAAAGACTGTGAAAATGTATCGTATGGTTTTGTACTGTGTGTAAGCAGGCGTTTCGTCCGTCTACATTGGGGAGGACCATGACACAATGTAATAGAGGCCCGAGGTTGTGTGTGTTGAGGTAGTACTAGACCATGGCATGCTGAGGTGGTACTAGATCATAGCATGCTGAGTGAGGAAGTGTACTAGCCCATTGCTATGTGTGGCGGTCCGTGCAGCATTCAAGATGACGCTTGAAAGCGTCGGATCTTGAAAACACTCTCCAGCAGCGCCGGCACTTGTACCGGCCGCATTGGAGGTGGATGGTAGCTACATGCTTGCCCATGTTTGCATAGCCTACCTCTTTCCCACACATTCTCCCACTCTGCATCCAAAGGCACACTGCACTGTGACCGTCTGTCCATGGATTACTCGCGTCACGCTGATGATATTCGGCGAGATGACGGGAGACGGTAGGGATGGAAGGATTGATTATTGAACGGCCACATGGTGTGCTCATCGGATGTCCGCATGGTGTGCTCCATGCGCACTGCACGCTATAACCTGCATTGAGAGAAGGCATATGCAAAGTCTGTGGGGACCAGAACGCATAACTACTGTCGGGATTATGCGTGTCGAGGTCTGCGATGTTGAAGCTACTTTCGAGCAAACTACAAGATGATTTATCGAGTAATAAGCCATTTTCTTGAATTATGGATATTATCTAGGCTCTGACCTCTGATTTACGTCATGTGATAGGGTCAGGGCAGCAGTATCCAGGGCATGTGTTAGTCCCGCCGAACCGCTATCGGCCGTGAGCAGGTGAGCATGGGATGAGGAAATGGCCTTGACTTGACACCCACCTCTCTGGATCCTCGAAGGAAGTCGTGTTCGCAGACATGTGCAGAGACAGAGCAGGGGACACAGTCTAATGGCTGTTCTGAAGTGTCTGGGCGATGTTATACTATGCGCTTTGACAGCAGCCGGATGGAGGGCTGTGCTATTAACTTGTAGCCCTGGTGGATATCCAGCCTATAGCATAGCATTTGATTGTGCTGAAAAGAAGTCAATGCTGAGTGTGAACGAAGCGCAAGTTGACTGCAGACGCGCAAGCAGTGTCAGGAACTTCGGAGACAAGGATCGCAGTGAACGAGTGGTCGGATGGCGCGAAATAAGAGTCATCGGGCCTCAGCGCTATGCTGAGGCCTCAGCAGCTGTGGCGGAGCTCGAAATTATTATTAATTTATAAGCGGAATAATGTTGGTGTGCTTACCGCCGGCAACCCGAGTTTGCTCACCTACTTTACTGTCACGTACGGAAAGGCGCACATTACCATTTACGTACAGCTAAATCTCCTGAATTGAGAAACACGCTGCACATGAACATGTCTGGTCGCACAATGACACGATAATCGGAACTGCGGCCAGTCATGTTAGAACATATTTTTGATATGTATGACGCCGGCATGCGCACCGATTTGCCGACCAGTTTCCAGGCTCTACGGTGGTCGTTTCCTTGATGAACAAAGAAGACATGCAGCGTGACTTCGAAACCTAGGATCCGGCCTGGCAAGTCCTCTGGGATGGTGCAAGGACGTGGTGTTGCGACAGGTCAACTCTCTAATAACCATGACAAGGCTTCACAGTTCTGCCGCCGCATTGAAGTAAACTGTCCACATTCCGTGCACCTGCCTGTAATATCAGCTTCACCATGCGGTACTCCAATTTGACCCGCATACAACATCGCATGGGCATCTGTCTTCGGCCGCCGCTGATATAAAAAGTTCACGGAGGGCTGTCCTCCGGTAGGCATCTCATCTCGATAGGTCCGTCGTTTGCGTGAAGATGAGCGCTGATATCCAGCGTAATCGAGGCTTCTGATGTATTACAATGCATCCGTTACGGGAGCTACTTCCGATTGTTTTGAGATTACCTCGAGAGAGCCCGGACATGCCAACGTTCCGCGTAGTTCAGGATGATCAGTGTCGACGCACCTTCGGGCCATTCTAAAATTGCGGCTACACAACAATGACGGCACAGGTTCCTCGATAGCTATGAATCAAGGCATATTGATCTGATAATTGGTCGAACTCAATCTATCACACCCTGCAATCCTGATCATGGACACAGCTTGCATGCCGCCATTTCAGGGAGATTAACCCTAGCCTTCATAAGCTGTCTGCTTGTGGTGATATTCACTATTCATCCAACTTACCCGTGGCCAAATGGTACCTTGCGTTGAATGCATCTTGTGCTGGCATGGCTGCGAGCGCCCCGCAAAGCTCCTAAACTGAAATACTTAGTTGGTAGGTGCCACGCCGATCCATTGGTACGTCAAATTCTGATACTACAATTCCATACACAATTTGGGTTGCATGGGGCAGGATCAATGGAAATTGATCTTGCAAGTCTGATGAGCACGAACTCAATTAAAAGCAGTGGTCCTCGTTCATAACGGCTGAAGCCCCTGGCGTTTACCCAAGAAGGCTGGTAATTGTCCACAAAATCCATCCGATAGCGACCATCAAGAGCAGTATTCAAGTGGTGTAGATGATTCCTCATATAACTTGTCATCGCCTTGTCATCACTTTATGACAACAGTCAGCGCATGGAGAACAAAGAGGAGACCATACCTGTCATGTATGTCGACAGTACAAGCAGTTAAGGTCAGACTGCTGCAATCTGGGGTTTCGCGGACCGCGGCATTGCCGTGGCGCGGGATAGCGCGGAGGTGACGGGTGTGTGGCGACGAAATGGGCAAGCTAGCGGGTAGCGAGTCCTACCGGTAGTGTACATAAGCGGAGCGTGAGCAGAGTGGCTCGTCGCCAGTTTGTACCCATCTGAGCCTACTGCTTCCTAGTACCTGGAATCCGCTGAGGGATTTCAACACAGACCTGCCGCACCAGGACCTACCGAGTGCAAAAGGATCTCTTCGTTCTGATTGTAGGAGTTGCCGGATGATATCCACGGAGCATGAGCGACGCATGGCGGGTGGTTTGGAACAGGTTTATATTAAGACGACGATCGTGACTCCACGTCTGGTCCGATTCCCGTAACTCTCCATGACATCGCATAGGGCTACTTTGGTGGAGTAGCATATCTGCTGACTGACAACGAATTCCAGCCGAAATCGCAGACCTTGGAACCGTTTGGGCAGTGTGGAGAGAGAATCTCACCTCCGAAATGCCCCGTTGTTGCGTACAATGTTGTGACAGTCACATGCAGTCGAAATCTAGGACTCCGGACATCAAGGCGAGCCGTGCTGAAGAAAGTCCAGACCAGCGACATCGAGATTCATCGGAGTTCACCAATTCAGCGCCCGCGAAGGAGATCGGGGATGAACCGACGAAGGATAATTCCCGACTAGGTCTACTTCTCAGAACATCCGCTATGTGTCGCTGTAGGCATATAACATAATCTGCATATTATGCGCATTGACGAGCATAGGACAGTTAATATGCCCCTGCTTATTCATCGCCTGTCATTCTGCGATAAAAGGACATCGTAATTGTTGTGAGATGCGACACTAACCCACGTTTCCACCACTGCACTGAAAAGACATGTGAACATTGTGCTGTCCTCCCACAAGGGAGTTCAACCTGAGTATATTCCCTCCCGTCGCTACAGGAGACGCTCTTATGCGATTCAGACAAATTTGAGAGAACATCACTGGGTACGTTATTATTTGACCCCTGTTTGCAGTAATACAAATGTGGTAACCTCCAGTTCCGTTATCATCCTGAGAATTACTCATGATTGCTGAGATCACTCACATTTCTCATAGTGAATGTGGTGGGAAATCGAAATCGGAAGACTAGAATATTGCACCAAGGAACCATACACCAGTTGGACAACCCAAATCGATTTGAGTTGTTGAAAATCTCAACATTATTACGTAGCCATCTACAGAGTGGGACAGAACAATATAGACAGTTGACATCCGAGAAGTCAATTAGTCACTTACATCAGTAGGATAACACGTGCGAGAATACGGGCGGGAATCAAGATATGTGCATGTTCTGTCAGGCTTATAAGCTCCCGTGCCTTAAGCAATTGTGAGACGCTCGCACACTTGATGCTGGAGAAATTATAACTCGCCAGAATGCCATGAATGCCGTCAGCGTAGTCACTGCTCCTGTTACTCGGCGCACAAGGGTTCGCACTACTTCTGTGTCCCTCTCTAAAACTGAACAGCACATAGCAAGGAGCTCAAACGCGATGGTATATGCCATGTTCCATGTATTCTCAGGCTTGATATGATCGGCATCGGATCTACTGCCAGCCATCCATCACGATCATAGTACTTGCGCAGCACTAAACATGGTTTTCGAGGTAGATGCTGCACCCCAAGAGCAAAATCATGTCCTATAAGCTGAGCAGAGTAGAAACGTGACTTCTCAATCTAGGGCCGGAGTGCTGCGGCTTCACGTTGCCGGCCACCCTTGACTAGAACGGTAGCCGTGGTGAACTAGATGCCAATGGTGTATAAGTAGACAGAAATCGAACAATAAAGCTGCAGAAGGAGATGAAGGGATGAAGCAGTAGCGGTGACCCGCCGAGTATCCGAGTCGGCACGTGCGTTCATGGAGATGAAAAGAACGCCACCGGGAGAAGCTCCAAAACGGGGGATTTCCTAAGGATATGTTCCGATATTATGATGTTGAAAATATACGGTAGAACATGTATGACTTTGGTGAAGTCAAGCAATTACAGTGACACATAGTCTGGGATCTGCTTTGAAGTCGCTTGAGAGCATTATAGATCCGAGGTCTTCATCAGCTTGGCACTCGTTTGCCTCCCGACGTGTTACAGCTGAAAGAGAATGTGGATCATCAGTGATCTATGCAGCTGTGTTCCAAAGCGATCATGAGAAGAGGATATCATAATTCCTGTGATGCGGAACAGGTATAATGCAGGGACTTCTAATTTCCTAGTAAATTTGGTATACTGTTGTCATTTTTTGTGGTAATCTAGCACATTTCTGATGACAGCCCTCCTCTTGTTCAGCAAGTTCAAAGGAAATACAGCCAAATCTCAGACCAATCGATGTATCTGAATCAGACTTATGATGCCGAAATCCAGACAATCAATGATCAATGAGAGCTCAAGGCAAGCCTTTCGGAAACTGATAACAATAGTAGTAACAGCTAAAACCTTTTAACTAATCGTGAGAATTACTGTAAATTCCTCGCCGGGTGATCTATACTCGGAGACGAAGTCTAAGTCTGGTTCTGTTCCACTTCACTCGCAGGCTCGCACACTAGCTGGATGCTACAAGATACTAACATAAGCTCATAAGTATCATTTCCATTGATTGCATCCATAATCTAATCTATGAGCAATCGCAGTTGGGCTCGTCATTGGTGATGTGCTCGTATGTAATATATTAGACTCTAACAGCAGCCTAGCTATACACCTTATCTTCTCACTGAGATTCGAAGATCTGACACCTTACCATCTGGTCCGTTAAGATCCTATCAAATGAGAACAAATCGTGGTACACTGGTCAGAATTCATAAAGGGATTTATATGATGGATGATTACTTACAACTAGTTCATGCCAACTAGTTCATGCGGCGGCAGGATTGGACGTGCCGCATCATCGAATCAGACCTCGCGCAGACTGTGCGGAGGCAACGTGGGTAATTTACCGAGGTGTTATGTATGCTCCTGGTGACTAGACACATGCCATCGGTTGCAGCATGCGGATCCACCTTGTGCACAGAGTCCGTTGTATCTTCATGAGCACTACAAGGTCAGAAAATCAGCCGTATTCACGGTTGTGGGATAGAACTGATCTCACGAATTGTTGTTGCCTTTGTAGCAGTCCACAATGACAGTCCAAACTTGAAAAAATATTTTCCATATCTTCGTGATGGCCCGAAGCATCACTGGACACAGCTCGATTACTGAAGGCATGGTCTCCAAGAGGACTTCCTTGCTGGCGACATGATGTGCTCACCTTCCGAGTGATGCACAACCTTGTACTAGGGTCATCTAATACTGTGAACGACCGTGCAGTATGACTTGGATACATCCAGAATTAGATAGACAGCATACATGAATATCAGTCGACTCACTGGGCTTGTATGGTAGGGTAGGACAGCCCTCGGCCGCCGGGCCATATGATGATATGCCACACTATATATGCTACATGCTTATGTCCGCACACCCCAGTATTACAACAACATGTGTGCGTGACATTTTCCTTGAGAATGATGAAGCATAACAATGCCGAGCTCTATGAGTATGGCATGCCGCGGCTATATCCTGGAAAGCGTACCAACTTACCATTGCAGGCAGTGTTCTTGACAGGATCCGCATTGCTCGTACATGTACACGTATAGGGACTGAATTCTTCATCGAACCATAGACCCTTCCTGAGCTTTCTTTGCACCGATATTTGTACACAAGTATTACGTACCTCTACGCGGACATCGATGCGCGCATAAGGTTAATATCTGACCAGGTGTATGGCGTATCAAGATACATACCGTGAGCACACAACAATACCATAGGATGCAGACATATATCTTTGTCTATATCACATTACTTCTGCTGTGCTCATCACATCATGGAATCATAATGTCAGCCATTTACGAGACAAAGGCTCACTATGGCATGGGAAATCGGCCAGATCAAAAGGTCATTCAGCAGATGATCCTGGTCAATTACATTCACATTGTTTTGAAGATCCGAGACGACCGGCTTTACGCAGTCCTGCCGATGCTCAAGTTTACACATGAGGGCGATACGTATTAATAATTTCACTTTGCATCTGAGCCTTGCCACTAGATTCGCAGCTATCTGACCGTCAAATATATGTAACTCCATCTTCCGGTTAGCCCTGTGCAATGCATCAAACAGTTAAACTCACGAGTTGTCAATGGTGACGGAGTCTGAAAATCGCGTTTTGGCTGCAGAAAACTGCTGGTACATGTGCATGATCTACGATTTCTCGTTATCAGCGCATCGATCAAAGCACCTTCAATACAATCGTTTCACCGTGGATCAGGTACGCTGTTGGCCAGTATAGTATGTTTGAAATATACTAGATTCAACATAGAAGGATGCAGATAACACCGCGAATGATGGAGACTACGATACCTTCATAGAAGCAGCATCTAAAGCAGGAACAAACCCATATGATTGTGCTGCGCAGGGCACGTCCACGGATCGTTTCGTTAGGACTGTTTTTAGCTGCTGCGCACGGTATAATTACTGCCAGTCTCAACTTACAGCTGTTGTTGATTAACAATAATGTGCCCTGCAGTGAATCCAGTAAATTTAAAGCAATGATGTGGAAAAGCTGTATGTGCATGATACCACAGCTTCCCTACCGCTTAGTGTCACGCTACCGCCTTGCCCCAACCGTTACCGCCGATGGAGATAATATGCATATGCATCCTATTGTATTCAGTCACAAGCATTTCACGAATGCGCAAGTCGTGCAATGATCAGTCAGACTTCGATACGCCCTATCCTAGCTTCAAGAGTATTATGGAAATGCAGTTGCCAGTGGAACACTGCTCAGTTCTTTGAGTGCTGGCTAATATCTTCGAAAATGCTACGTAGCTAATGTAACACCATGAATCAGCAGCTATGCATTACAGTGCTAGTAATTTTTTGCAAACCTGCTCAAGCGAGAGGGAATCTCTGGCTGCGGTTCATTGAGCCCCAATATATCTAGTCAATCGCTTTATCACTTCCTTCTTGTTCGGCTTGCAATTCGCCCCAACAGGAACAATAACGCGTAGATGAATGGCTCCAGGTGCCTGGATTCTCGTGCGTCCTGCATACATTTCATATATATCAGATGCCATCGATGCTAGTATGCGCGCGCTCGTATGGCTCCAACCATATAATATACATGTACAGGAAATCAGTAAATATATGGTATATGGTATATACATGGTATATACATAGTATATACATGGTTTACATGGTTTTCAGATGGTAGATTTTTCAGACATCTTGACATAGCTGTTGCCTTGCCCATATGGCTATGGAGATTGTCTCCTCCTTCAACAACATGCCACAGGTATCAGCACTTGGCTGATGCAAGGAAAAAAATTGGTGTTCAGTATTCAACAGCCACACTAGTAGCTGGAATGGCTTAGGAATTGTGCTCAATGTGTGAGATGATGGGAAACTTTTACACATGAGTCTAATGCATGATGCAATCACTATGTGGGATAATATATAGCATAAACATAAATCTGATCTTACCTTCCGCCAAATGAGAGGGTAAGCAGAGTGTGTGAATTATGACTTAACATCTTTGCATTTGTGCAGTGGCCACCAGATTGTCCAAATCTCATATTGCCACTGCACCATACAATCTGTAAGACACATAACTGGCTCAAGTACATATTCAAAACAACAATTTGAGGGTCTAATATGAATGCATTCACAACAACCATATACCATATAATATACCATGTATATACCATGTACTCGGCCATGTGTAAATACATGTATATAGTATATATATAAAACCATGTATACATGGTATATACATTATATGGTTGGAGCCTTACGCGCTCGACGAGAAGACCGATCACGCACGAACGACCATCTGCATCCAGAGTCCTCTCCTTGGTCTTATTCATTCTTCAAGGTCACTGCACCTGTACTGAAGTCACAAGAAGTCACAGATTCTTCTTCTCGAAAGATGCAATGCAAGCTTCTGTCCGTCGCCGTGGGAGGATTAACATGCACTGCAGGGCCAAATGAATATGTGGTCCCTCTTTCTCATTTGCTGGATAGACCAGGTGGAAGCTTCAGCTTTTAGCAATTACGTTTGATTTAGAGAAGTGCGAGTGCGATGTAAGGCAATGTTCGATTTACGTTATAGGTGAGCCTGCTTACATTCCAGGAACGTGAATAGTTTAACTGTGACCACGAAGACAAGCGCGGTATACATCCTCATTACGAGATTTCAGCATGATAACTTAGTTATCGGAATCTAGGGCGAGATGAGCGGCTTTCTACGCAGACGATTCCCCTTGACTCATACCGGCTGCTCTCTGTGATAGCTACAGGGAGTTGAGACTTTCGTACAACTTTCATATTCTATACGTTCTGCGGGGTGGTTACTGTGTCTCTCTAGAGTACGGAAGGACAGAAGGCTCAGAGATATAGCCTACGATGAATTCAAATATACACTCTTCCATCCATAAATCAGAGTGAGTCGTTTCCGAACCGTTGGGTGTTACCGGCAGTTGGCCAGATCCATCTGAATCGGATCAACAATCTTGATCCAGTAAGTGATTACATAAATGATCACTGGATTGGGAGTACTCGACTTTGTCGGATGACAGCCTGGGGTGGCTGCAACTGTTGCCACGGCGGAATCGCAGTTGGCTACCAGATGAGGTGCAATGTGTCTCGTGGTTTCCCAAGCTAGATATCCAGCCGGACTAGTAAATTCTACAAGATGAGCATGGCCGTAGACTCCGGTGATGCATCCCTGCTGAACAAGCTTCCACTTGAATGTCGACATTGGCTAGATCAAGAAGTGTCAGACATTGAAATGCAGGATGCCATGTTTGATCACCCGGATATGCATATGAAATTAATGGGATAATGTCTTCCTCTGTGGAGTAACTCGCTCAGCCCTGTAGAGGGCTTCCATCATTCCCGTCGTGCGCCAAAAGACCTTCTTGGGCACTATCAGGGATGTCTAGCAAGCATGCTAGATGAGTGCTCTCGATGGTAGTTGCCTTCCAGAGTCATAGCAAACTGGAAAACGGAACCTCATAAGCATCATGGTACTTGATTGTAGGTACAGAGTATAACACGGCTGGCGATGCACGCCAGTGGTTACGTCAGCGCCACTCAACCGCGCGCCTTCTTCTCCAACATTTCAACGTGAAACGCCTTGCTGTTCAAGTATACGTCATACCGTTTCGCCCATACGTAAGTACTGTAGCCTGTTAGGCAGGTTAATGACAAACTAGAATATGTCGAGATCAAAAGACTATGGGGGATGATCGTGCCATACATACTGCATTTGTCGTGGCGCAGTAGGCGCTGCATGGCCGGAAGCGTACGCATGAAAAAAGCGTGCACGTACTGATTACAAAGGGGACAATCCAATAGGCGACCTGTCCAGACATGCGGCGATAGCCGTTGTACAGCCAGCTGCGAAACATGTTGTGGGTCGCGCGCTGCCTGAAGGGCGATATGCCTAGCCACAAACGATTGTGGCGTACCAAGAGTCAGTGGCTGAGATAAATAATTCATCAGCACGCACTGTAGATTGTAATATACTTTTGCTTTGGTAGCCCCCTGTCGCCCCACCACTTGTTCTATTCAGCGACATAGATTAGTACGCTCCCGATTCCGAGTTTGTGCATCTCTGTGTCCATTGCGACTGAAGACATGCCACACAAGTATTGTGTCGCCACAGTCTGTGTAACCAAACTCGATGTGACAGTACTTACGTGTTCCTCGGCTGAAACAACATGGTCATTGACCAATGTATATCATATCGCTGAAACAACTTACGGCCCGGCATGCCATCGCTACGCCGAATATCTGTCGCCCTCATTTGTGTAGAATCGTTGGGGGGTAGCTAAGGCGGCGTCCTCGTTGAAGTTGGGTGTTTTGGAGCATCATCGTGCCTCGAAATTGTGGGATTTATAAGCCTGGGAATGATCAGCTTGCAGTCCTACATGTTCATCTTCCAGGCTTAGGGTTATGTCTCATGTCTGCACGGTCTATGCGTTAGTCACCAACTGATCCCGGATGCGGGAGCCACAGCGATTGGCTAGTCTCCATATTTGTCACACAGGAAGTCTGCTGGTCAAATGTCGGCATACGTCACGGAGCCCCGAAAGCACGACAACCTGCTTCGCCACAGCAGGCCGGCGGCCGCGCTCTACGTGTTTCTGGCCGATATGGCGTTATGCAACGGACCCTGCTGACTGAGCTCGCATTGCGCGTTTCGCAGGCAGAGTATATAGAGCGGGCGTGGTGCAATGCAGACCGTTTCAAACTCACAAAGCATTGAACACATCTGCTGTCCGACATGGCTATTGCTGCAACGCTTACCCCGCATGAGGTGCCGACCACGCTGAACTACTACGCGCCAATCGGCGACGAGCCCCCGTACCAGTATGTATACGACCCGCCCGAGGGCACACCGAAGAACAACCTCGGCACAGACCCCCAACCCGCGGTCATCAATGACGCGCGTGGCAGGGAGTCCGATTTCTCGATCGACACGTCCGGCTTCCAGTTTGTGAAGCACGTCAGTGCAGAGAAGGAGTTCGACGACGAGGAGCGGATCCAGGACGTGTACTACAAGGAGGTCGAACAGCTGCTCAGGGATACCGTGGGCGCGAAGCGCGTCTTCATCTTTGACCATACCATCAGGTTGGCGTTAGCGCGGGTCATTGACGTATTCGCGATGCTGACTCAGGCGCAGGCGCAGGCCCTCCGACGATGGTGATCGCAAGGCACTCCAGCGGGGTCCGGTGGTGAGTTCCTCCCGTTGCACCAGACAATGAAGCATCCCTGACGCCGCTCGTCTCAGGAACGCGTGCACATAGACCAGACCTTCGATGCCTCTGTAAAGCGCGTGTACTATCACCTCGGCGACGAGGCAGAGCGGCTGCTCGCAGGGCGCGTGCGCATCATCAACGTCTGGCGGCCGATCCACCACCCAGTTGCGCACAAGCCGCTCGCGGTCTCGGACTGGCGCTTCCTCGACACGGAACGCGACCTCGTCTCCACGCGCCACATCTATCCAAACCGCGAAGGCAGCACATTCAGCGTGCGCTACAACCCGAACCACAAGTGGTACCACCTGTCGAACCAGACGCCGGACGAGGTGACGCTCATCAAGTGCTACGACTCGGACGTGGACAGGGCGCGCCTGACGCCACACTCGGCGTTCGCGGACAAGACGAGCCCGCCAGAGGCGCCGCAAAGGGAGTCGATTGAGGTCCGGTGCCTTGTATTTGACAGGGAGTGAGGGTCTCTTGCTGTCTATGCGTGTATCGCTATGCGCTATGTTAGCAGAAAGTGTATCATGAGCAGCATTATGTAGCAACATTCGCATGTATGGGCTATGGATAGAGTCGAAATATATGACATGACGCACCAAGTTTCGGCAGCGGTACGTTCTGATCTAGGCATTGATTTCCGCGAAGAACAAACCTGCCCCGTTGTGCTGTGTAGAATTACAACGAATGATACAACACAAAGCACTAGCCTCCAGGTACCTTGCATCATGCACCGACAGCCTCGACGCTCGCCGTCGGAGCGCCACTATCGAGACCGTTTGCGTACTGGAAATCGCCCGAGTTCTCATACTAAATCACGGCGATCGCTCGTCAGCCACATCCTGAGAAATTGAACATCGAGCGCACCTCCCACATATCGATCGCAACCTGACAGCTCTCCCGCACGACACGGGGTGCGTCAGGACGCTGCATCCATTCCTTGAGGTGAGGGAGGACCTCAGGAGTAGCGATGCCGCCGAGGGCCTCCGCCGCCTCATGTCGGACCATGTCCGACTCTTGCGAGTTTCGGAGGACTTCGAGGAGTGCGGGAACGGAGTGCGTAGAGAGGAGTTGACCGAACACGAACGCGATTTCATGTCTACGCGAAGCAGTGAGCCGCGAGCATGATGGATGATCAGACTGAGCTTACTTGAACAGCGCGCTGTCGTCGGTGAAGCCGGCGGCGAGGGCATCGACGGCAGCTGGCGTGCCGATATTGCGGAGCGCAAACATCGCACGGTACCGCTCAAAGAGAGGGCGGGACTTGTCGAGAAGCGTGGCGCGGAAATTCGCGATGCTCGCATCCGAGGTGTCCTCGGGTGCAGCATTACCAGAGAGGAGACGAGAAGAGGGAGGTGCGGGGTCGATCGATGTGTACGTCCTAGGATCGCCAGCGCAGAGCACGTCAGCAATTCTCGCATAGAGAAAGGCCACATCTGTCACGCACTGCTCTAACGGGGATCCGGCAGTGCTCCAATGCTTCCGCCCCTCGTCCGAGTTGTCCCAGTCGATCTTGGCGAGCGCGATCTCGCACGTCTCGCGTACGCTCCGATTTGAGTCGGTCAGATACTTTTGTAGTAGAGGGATAGATGCAGTCGAGGAGATGGCACCCATAGCCTCAGCAGCCTGGTCACAGGTCAGGTTAACCATATGGGCAAACATGCAGTCAAGCTAGGGTTGACTTACTGACCTCATGCCGCACCATTGGATCCTCTTGCTCGTTAGCCAGGACATTCTCGAGGACAGGAAGCGCGGAGGGGTTCTTCATCTGTCCAAGACAGTATGCGAGCTCGTGCTTCAGCAGCGCGCTTTCGTCGGAGAAGCCTGTGATACGTTCATTAACCGTCATTAGCATTCTCAGTTCATCAATGCTAGGTAGAGCGCTCCATCCGACTAGAACTTAGATATATGGAAGCTTACCTTTTGAGATGATCTTGATAGCCTCCTCCGACTTCAGCGCCTTCAGCGTGAACAGTGCCCTGAACCTGTTGTGTAGCGGAACATTGCCCTCGGTGTTGAGGAGAGCAGCCTTAAGAGCTGCGAGGGTCGAGGGAGAGACGTCCGTAGTAGAACCCATCACGGAAGTAGACTTTGAGCTGAGGTGGTAAAGTGAGAGCCCAAGAGAATGCAGAAAACTGAGGCAGAAGGCTCGGTGGCGTGGATGTGACAACGCGGAGGCGGAGAAAGCAGAGATTAGATCGCGCGCTTACCACAATTTTTGTGAGATTTGATCGGGGTGCAAAGCGCCCCGCGAAGTGATCTGCTTTTGGGCAGTACCTTCCACTCAATCATCACCGGACAGCGGAGTCCTATCTTCGTCTCCTGTTGTACACTATCTAGCTTGGGAACAAAATGCCAAAGTCAAAACGCAACAAAGTCGGTGCGACGCTGCCCTGCCGCTTCAGTCCTGCGTAGACTAATGCTGGGGCATATACAGTATCCCTCACGAAGGTCGACAAGAAGACCAGGGAACACAAAAATCTTCTCATGAAGGAGGTCCAAGAAAATGCCGACAAGTGGAAATATTGCTGGCTGTTTGAGGTTGCCAGCATGCGGAATGCGCATCTCAAAACTGTACGAAAACTATGGAAGGAGTACGTCCTCCAGCTTCATAGAGATACGATGGTCTGATTGCGGGCAGTTCTGCACGGATGTTCTTTGGACGGGGAGCGGTGATGGCAAAAGCGTTAGGCACAACGCCGGAGGAGGAGCACCGCCTGGGCTTGCATAAGCTCGCAACAGTACGTCCTCACCACATCTTGCTCATGCGCCCACAAACCCCGCACCCGCAGCAAATAAAGGGCCAGGTCGGCCTCTTTTTCACGGACACGCCTCCAGACGAAGTCCTCGACTGGTTCGCGGACTTCCAGCAGCCCGACTTCGCGCGCGCAGGCAACGTCGCGGCGCGGCCCGTCACGCTCCCAGCGGGGCCTGTCATGCAGCAGCACTCGGATCCGCCCGAGCCGTTCCCGCACAACGAGGAGCCGCAGCTGCGCAGGCTCGGGCTGCACACGCGCATGGAGCGCGGCGTGCCGACGCTCGACGCGCCGCATACGGTCTGCGAGGAGGGGAAGCCGCTCACGCCTGAGCAAGCGCAGCTGCTCAAGCTCGTTGGCGTGCGGACGGTCAAGTTCAAGGTCGCACTGAGGGCACGGTGGGAGGCGGCGAGTGGGGAGACGGTGCAGATCGAGGGCAAGGGGATCGCGGCGAATGAGCAGGGGGCAGAGGTCGCGGAGGACGAGGCCGAGGGGATGGAGGAGTAGGCTGGTTATGTCACTGGTATTTCCTTAACATTCTTGATATTGATTGCTTGCACTGGTATATTTGTGCAGATATTCCTTTACGGACATCCGTGCGCCCGGCCTCGCACCATCCGTCAGAAACAATTTAGCAGCGCTGAAGCTCCAAGGACATGCTTGCCTGATCCGAACATTCACTGAGGTCGGATCTGCTGTCGGATGCATATGCAAACTGTCAACTAGCACGATGCCACTGTTCTATATATCGATCTGGAGTCACATCTCCCGATATATCTTGTGTGTCGTCTTGGAGGGAAGAAAGTTCCATTTGACTGCTGCTACCAGCCACATATTTCGATATGACCTCCATCGGTCTCTCATGACTTATC
Organism: Wolfiporia cocos; assembly: GCA_029448655.1. Classification (NCBI taxonomy): domain Eukaryota; kingdom Fungi; phylum Basidiomycota; class Agaricomycetes; order Polyporales; family Phaeolaceae; genus Wolfiporia; species Wolfiporia cocos. The sequence goes on along the minus strand of JACCLO010000011.1, from coordinate 3,195,144 downwards.
CGAGGAGCTCACTTATTGCACTGATCCTTCAGAGGGCCAAGAACTGCGTGCGCATGTTCCAATTGGCTTGCAATCATCTGTTCGTCGCAAAACCTGACACATATGCGGTATTTTCATAATTATCTGCAGTGTGCAGAGGTACATGGTACAAGGCTGCGCTGGTTACCATCAAAACAGCTGACATCAAGCAGAATCGCGGGAGAGGTTCCTGCCATTCTCCTGTGGATCCGCTCAGATCAGAGCGATAACATCGGCTGATATTGTTCCTTGCAGCATTCATGCGGTCCAATGATGCGGTCTCGTTTTGGGTTGCTCAGTGCGAATGCGTGCACGCTGCTATCGCCCTTCTACTACATCTGCGCCCGCGCTGATACGTCACAACGCCAGTCTTTGGACGTTGTATCAGGATCTCCTCCCGTGCCTTTTCAGAGACGCTGTATGTATACTGTCTGGCAATGCTGACCTGCGAATCAAAACCGTACGGCATAGACCTCGCATCCAGCCACTCGCGGACAGGTGAGTTATTATAATGCTCGTGCTGCCATAGCGTGAATACATGGAGGCAAGAAGACCTGCTGCCACCGGCCTACGCTTCGATTTGATGTCATCCTGGTAATGGGTGGCAGCTCGATCGACTGCATGCCTTATACGTTGACGTGCTTGCCTTGTTGGGACAAGCTAATGCGGACAGGTTCAGTTAATGTCACATTCCCGCCAGATCCCGGTGCTGATGGTATGTCGTTGGAGTCGTATATAAGACGCGACACGGCCGATGTTCGACTTTGCGTCCCCTTTCGCCTCTTCCCGCCTCTTCCCGCCTCCTGGTGACACCTCCCAGCGATACTCCTCCTACAACGACACGCAGCGTTCCACATTTTCTCATTCAGCAACTGTTACCTATATTCATTTTGCGACATCAGTTCTCATTCATCAACGACAAACCATGTTGTCCCCCGCCGCAGAAACGTACGTCGTTCGTGTTCTACTCATAGCTTGATAACTGTGAGCGTCCGTGACATAGATACGGCCCAATATTCGTCGGCTGTGTGCTAAATATCTTGTTGTACGGCATCATGATCACGCAAACGTTCCTGTACTTTACAGTCTACAAGCGGTTCGTCTCGCTTTTGGCTCGATCTATAGCATCTACTTATAAAGCGCGGCGGGCGTAGAGACAAGCTATGGATGAAACTATTCGTACGTCGTTCGTCCCTCTCATCCGCTACCTCTTTCATATGCAGTTTCAGGTTGGCCTCCTCTTCTTGTGCGATACACTGAACTGCGCGTTTGATATCGCCTTCACATACATGCCGCTCGTCAATGGTTTCGGTACGCTTTGGTTTGCTTGTCATCGCTCCATCAGTCCGTTGATTGCTGCAAAAGGTAACAAACCGGGATTGAACCAAGCAACTTGGGGTGGGCGATCACATCCAATCCGTAACAGTATATCTGACATCATCAATTTCACAGTGTTTGGCACCGGTCAGTTCTGGTCACCGCGATGCATAGTCGGTCTGCTGACGTAGTAATGCGTATAGATCCTGCCATGACGGTAAGCAGATTGGCCCGCTGGGATATAATCGGCTAAATTTGTTCCGTAATCTCTAGGCCATCATCGCTCTTTTGGTACAGATGTTCTTCGCTTGGCGTGTCAAGATCCTCACCGGGAGCGTACCTGCGACTTGTTTTATTATGTTCTGCTCATTCTGCCAATGGTGTACGTTTGACGAAATCATGTTTCGCTGATGTCATAGAAAATCACTAACGCTTGTCCAAGGCGGTGGACTTGGGACGTCGATCGCTGTCGGCATGTTCCCCGAGTTTACGCATTTCCACCGCTTTGAGGTTATCGTCATCATTTGGCTGGCATTCTCCGCTGTAGCTGACTCTGCGATCACCGCGGCGCTGGTATGGCATCTGGTATGCGCTGATATCACCTGTACCCAGAAGGAACCGGTACTTATGTGTGTTCATTACAACCAACAGAGGAAGCACAAGACCGGATTCTCGCAAACCGACGACATTGTCAACAAGATCATTAGGCGTCAGTGATATTCATGTGCGATCGGACGTTGATTAACGCGGTGACTAGTGACCGTTCAGACCGGTTTGGTGACCGCCCTTTGTGCTATCATCGACCTGATTCTCTTCCTCGCATCGGTAAGTCCCTCAATGTAATTAGTTGATGAATGGACGTTGATCAATTCACGGCAGCCATCCGGTCTTCATCTCATCTTTAATCTCCCACTTTCCAAGCTGTACACGAACTCGCTCATGTCGAGTCTAAACTCGCGCGCTGGATGGAAGTACGGCAACGTCGGCGCGGGTACGCATATGAGTGAGATCAGCCGCAGCAACATGAAGGGTCTCAGCGTGCACAGCGAGATCGGGAAGCGGGTCAGTATAATGAATCCTGTGATTTTCCGACGTTCACTCGGTAACGATGCATACGCTTACAGTTCTCGCAGGCCGGCCAGGAGGTGTTCATCGATGTTGAGAGCCACGAGATGATCGACGCCATTGACAAGGCACCTTTACCTTCTCCATCGGACACATCCACGCTCAAAATGCACTCTGTTCCATCGCGCTCGTCGGGTGATAAGTCTGCGCGTCTTAGTGTCGGCCAGGCACCTCCTCGTCCAACGAGTCCGTAAGTAACGACTAGTTTTGACCGCGGCCGCAACCTCAAGATACATACCTCGATGGATCTAGGCTTGTTGAGCCTACGATCGTTGCATAATTTCGTGCTATTATCCTCGAGGCATTGTTTGATGTCATACGCTAGTTTTCGCGGCACCCATCTGTACTCATTAGTTCACGGACGAAGGAAGACGTACGGATCCTCTTGTGTTTTTTTTTATACCTGTCTCGTAATATGTAGGCGTACGCTCATATCCGTTTCCATTTCGCAAAAATAAGTATGCAACATCAGCTATGTTCGTATGTACGTATACATGACGGACATCACGTTGGGAGAGAACAAAATACTTGAATCTGCACGCTGAAGCGATCGCAGAGTCTTCTCGCTTGTACAGGATTCATGTAATTTGCACTAATGAACAAGACCATCACACGCACAAATCTAAACTTGTAAGAAGAATTTGCAGTTTATGCCATCGCCCGTGATATCACTGTTGAGATATTCGCACTGCAATGGTTTAGCACCTCACGACAGTGGACGACAGAGCGATACTTACGTCATCCATAAGTATCTTCACGTAGCCTCCAGACTCGCCCTTGTTCCGATTGTGTGAGGTATAGAAGTCAATGGGGGACCCGTCGTTGACGATGACGAACCTGCGAATCCAAGATCCAGACAGATGTACCACTTATACACGAGATCCCATGCTCACCGAATCAGTACCATCCGGAAAGTTTGGTTTCCCCAGCGAATTTTATTGTTGAAGATAACGGTTGATTCGGGCCATGTAATCGCATCTTTTTCGATATACGCATTTTGTGTGAGTAGCCCGAACTCAGCCCAATCAGTATGGGCACAGAGAGTAACATGGGTTCTGCATGGCTCCTGGCGATGTCTGGTCACAAACATGAATGCGGCTTCGATATCCTTGGCCCGCTCGCGCAACATTGGATTGTGAGCGGCCTTCATGCTCTCCCAGAGTGGTAGCACCCCGAGATGGATGAGTTTTGGCAGGGACCTTATCGTGCCTTTCCATTCATCAAAGACATCATCCGAAAAGGAACCACTCGTTAGGCGAAGGGCCGGCATCGCCTTGGACAGCAATGGTCCTTTCCATGTGTGTCTTGAACTTCTGGTAGGACGGGTCTGGTTCGATGCTGGGCTCCGCGACACCTTTTGGCATTCCATTGAAGGCCTGGTTGACGTGCGCAGCAAACTTGCTTGGATCGGTAGCGTGCCTCGGCACCTTGACGATCTATGATGAAATGTTGGATACAGCATTTGTAACTGCTAAACGGCACGGACGTACAAGCTGGAATAGAGCACCGTAGATAGTGCTTGTGACGATGTGACTGCCAAATGACCTGAAAAATGACTTGTACAGCTCCACAACGTGATTGTCAGGTTTTTCCTGGAAAGTTGGAAGGTCTGTGATCCGTGTAATTATGCTTTCATTGACATTGTCGGCATTTGTCAAAGTAACAATGCAAGAAACTGAACGGAGGCTGTAGAAGGCATATTGATGTGTACCAGTGAGGCTCAAAGACTGAATGGAGGAAGCCACAGCCTCGTCACACCCCGAGATGGAAAAATATTGCTTGAGAGCTTTGTCATTGGTGAATGCTTTGGCCGCATGTCTTCCTGATATGAATGTCTGATAATCTGACTGCACGGAACACACATCGGTAGACACCAAAACAGAATCAGGTACGTGATATTCCCAACTGCCACAATAGTCAGAATACTGTGCTGTATTTAAAGTATGACCACCATGTAGATCCGAGTCCATGAGCAAGATTCAAGCCGCACAGGTTCAGTGAATCCATACCAATTGGAATTGTCTGCTCTTTGGTAACATTGCGGTCGATGTTAATCAGCCGGTGGTTCTTCTTGACGTTACACGCAGCCTATGTCGTGAAGTCAACCACTACGTCTCTGCAAGGGATTCCAACTTCGTCAACGAATGATGTACTCACAGTACCTATATCCCATGGAATCGCTGTGCACAAATCGAGACCGTAACCTAAGAAATTCAGGGCAGGGAGCTCCATCGGCTTTCATACATAGCGGAAAGTCAGTAGGAAGTACAGAGGTGAGTCGGGACCAATATAGGGCGCGTCAGAAGCTATATATGCAGTCTAGAAGCGAGAGGGAATGTACGGGGGAGGCCGTGTGACTTACCCTGGGTCTACAGCAACGGACTTCGTGAACGCGGAGGAGCTAGCCAGGAAACGGGTGAGCGCGGAGAGGTCCCTTTTGGCGGTAAGGGTTTGGGTATTGAGGCTTGGAGAAGTCCTCGTGAGGTAGACGCGCGACTCGTGAAGGGGGCTTTCGCGTAGGACGTGGATGGACGTAGAGCTGTTGCACGGGCAGAGCTAGCTGCAGGGGTTCTCGATGAATCGTTGATAATATTCCCAAACGTGGCCGTGGCCGAGTGAAACCTGGATGAGGGGGGCGTGATGTACGTCGCGGGTTCCCGGGAGACAGCGGTGGAATGGTGAAGGCGCTCCTGCTGTGACCCATTCTGGCGCTGCTACCCACGACTTGAGGTTAATGTCCCACACGGTTTGCGAGACCGTCGGAATTCCCTGGTCCGGCGGATTCCGGCGGATTCCGCCGGACATGAAGATATATGTCTTAAGTGTAGCGCTGGATGCTACTTAAGATGTATAGCTTAAGTACAGCAACGGATGCTACTTAAGGTGTACACGATATATGACTTAAGTGTAGGCTTGACACCACTTAAGTGTATATGCCTTAGCACAGCACCAGATGAAACTTAAGATATAATAATGAAGCTTCGGCACTGAAGTACTGAAGTAGATGCCCATGACTGATATTTCTTTAAAATGAATCTATATGCTGACACAATAGGCAAAGTACAATGGCTATCATATAAGCCATGTGATCCTTCATACTGGACAATACAATGTTTGTGATGGCCCACAACAATTTAGAAATGATTATGTCATTGTGAGGGTCCAGCTTTGCTTGGAGTGACAAACTGAGAAACTGAGAAACTTAAGATTAATCAGTGAAGGCTACAGTTATACCACTTAAGCAGCCAACATCACACATCTTAATAACACAAGATAACACTTACTTGATATGATCTTGGTATTTGCTGGTTAGGCAAGGGATAAGCAGATGTTAAGCAGGATACGTTGAGTGGTTAACTCGTAGTATGAATGCAATGAATAGAACTGAGGCAATAGCGCTCAGCAAGTCCAGTATATATACATGATAAATAAGACCCCTAACAGTCTTATTAGATAGTACTAGTGTCCATATTCGTATGTACAAGTCCCCAGATACCTAAGTACTTAGTAATACACGATAAATACATATGCCGATCAAGACCGGGATATAGAAAGGCGGCGTAGGCCGCACGAATGGCGTTTTGCGCTCTTGTCATTACAAAGACGGGGCGTGACCAAAGCCCGGTCCGCTGACGTTTATACGCTGACTGCTTCCGGACGGAATGTCCGATTGGCTAGAACTAGACATGTGACTGATGGTAACTACTAGTGATAAGATAAGACCGTCGTTACGGGAGATAACGCGGCCATCATTCGGCACGTATGTAACCGTTAACTTATGAACCCGATAAGCTAGTTATTGGTCTAGAAAGTCGTAGATAATTCGTAGAATTGCCGGAAAAATAGTAAGAAATATAGGGAAACTAGGAGAATTCTTGTGACACTTAAGTGTCACAGTGCAAGTGCTGAAGTGCTGAAGTGGTATAACTGTAGCCTTCACTGATTTATCTTCAGTTTCTTAGTTGGCACTCCAAGTAAAGCTGCACCTTTGCAATGATAAAATCATTTCTAAGTCCCTGTCATTACAAACATTATGTTGTCGGTATATAGATTTATATTGTATGACTACCATTGTACTTTGCCTACTGCAGTGGTGTACAAATCTACTCACAAAGAAATACTAGCTATGGGGCATATAGTTTGGATAATGCAAATGCAAATGTGAGCAGTGCGGCAAGTGGCATCTACTTCAGTTCTTCAGTGCTGGAGCTTCATTGTTATATCTTAAGTGGCGTCCGGCGCTATGCTTAAGGCATATATATGTGCATCTTAAGTAGCATCCATTGCTGTACTTACTAAAGGCATATACATTATACATCTTAAGTAGCATCCAGCACTACACTTAAGACATATATCTTCATGTCCGGCGGAATCCGCCGGAATCCGCCGGACCAGGGAATTCCGGTGTTCATCGGTTTGCATGGCCTTTTGAAACTCCGCGGTGGCTGAAGCGCCGCGCCACTTCTTCGGACAATGAAGCTGAGCTTGAGCGTGCACTTCAAGTGATAGCCGCCACGGTCCAGTGGGACATCAACGTTTCAACACCCACGTCGATCGCCGGACTATGCCAGTCACGAACACGCACGGTCGTCGCCGCCAGCATCAGTCCATCAATGTGATCAGGTACAGATACATTAATTGACTGTACACCTTCCTATAGGAGTACCAATTTGTTACATCTCAGCACTATCTCCATGATATTATACATGGCATGCTCCCATAATGAATGGTCAGAACCATTCCGAGGTTCCCATCATGTCGCTTCATGGCCGTGCGTCGCTGAAGTGCCCAAGACTTAATGTCGCACCAGTAGCTGAAGTGCCTCCTCATCTTCATCAGCCTTTCATTTTTTCCGCCTCCTTTCCCTCTCCTCGATGCAATTTCGACATTTTGTAGTAAACTCCCATAAGTGGAATCCTTCTTGCGGATGGTGACATCAATATTAAGTGGTTTCTTCACGTGACATTCAAAACAGGTGCCTGAATGTTGCAGACATGCACAGTTACTCGTTTCTGAGCATCTTTGCTTGTGGCCTAACATATGTGCTGACATATTCTACTTTTCATGAGAATAGATTTTAAACGTGAGAGACAAACCATTGCATAACTTATCTATAAGCTTCGAACGACCCACCAAGCCCAGCCACCCTCCTGCGCTTCAGCCACCACGGAATTTCAAAGGCCATGCAAACCGTGTGGGACATTAACCTCAAGTCTCCCACGAGGAAGTGACGACTGGTGTCGGTGCTTGACCTCCGCCTGAATGCGTTCATGCAATGACCACGGCAAGAGGGGGAGTGACTTTCTTAAATCATACAGTGCTGTATCTACAAGACATACAGTGTACTACCACTCCTTTACCCACTACTTCGAACTCCGTTTTTCGTCATTTGTCCAACACACCTTCCTCCAAAATAATGAGTGGAATATATCAACCAACGTATGAAGTATATATATATTAAGAATACCAGAGGCATTGCTGGTGAACATGTGGAGTATCGAGCAAAACATACCAAAGTAACAGAATGTCACGAAAACCCCAGCGTGACTACACCTCAATTTGGAAACTCCGAGTCTCAGCCGCGTGCACTACTGACCCATAACATCTTCTGGGTCATCCCTCAACGCCTAAGTCCCTGCTCACAAGCCTCTATCCCTAGACTAGGTCGACGAAGGGTTGCCAAAGCCCTAAGACGAGGTCGAGGTACTTCAACAGACTAGCAAGCGTCTTAAAAGGAGTGCGCGCAGGATGGATGGTATGTGCCCTAAGGCATGGTACAAATTGATGAGTCTGAGGTATCGCCTCAGACTCTAAGGCTTATATACATCACAGTAGCGCTGTAGTCCTAAGTAATAGCCCTTGCCCTAAAGCGACGTGGCCTGTGCGCACGCGCCTAACAGTCAGAGCCTGGAACGCTTATGTAACACTGTGATATACTATCTTATCTACTCTACAGAGACACACATTATCTACTGTAAGTAACATGCCGCTGTAGGACGGTCACGTGCCTTTGTCGTCTGAAGTCATGAGTTCGACCCCAGTGAAAGACGTACTTTATAAAATAAGATAATGCCACCAAAAATGTTTTGACAGCTACTCCTCGCCGCGTCATGCAAGCTCTCATTCCATACATGTCACTCATTTGTCACGCCTATTTCTGGTGGCCTCAATTTCACTCCAATCTTCTATATCTTGAAGGGAAATATACGAAATGGCCTCAGTAAATTTATAAGCTATCAGATTCACACTCCATTTCAACCGTAGACTACAGTTGTTCGAAATATAGTGCATTTCATCTAAAATAGGCAATTACAGATATAAATGTGTTCACTGGCAACAAACTGTTTGTCAGAACTTGACGAAAGAATTTGAGCACAATACTATAGCATATACAAAGGTGAAATCAAAATATGGGAGCATAACTCAAAGCAGGGGAAGAGTTAGAGCCGAGTGGGTGAAGGAGTGGTCATGGGTAAAGGAATGGTAATATACTGTAACAGCGTCAAGTTGGACAACCATGTTTTTTCAAATTGTAGCAGTCCCAATACTATGGAATGAGTAAGCAGAGTGTCCAAACCGGCAAAACGTGCAAGCAGTACCTACACTGAATATACTAGAAGTGTAGCCGCTTGACTGGCGCATCCGATGAGGAGGTGACAGCCAATCGAGGTGGGGGAACACAATGAGGGGAAATGAAGGATGTCGGTGGAATGATCGGACAATCAACCTTCTCAGTCGAAGGAAATTCTCGGTGCTGCTACTCATTCTTGGTGCTGATATGTATACAGTAAACAATGAACAGTAGGTGCCTGGGACTCCAACAACCACGGCAACACGTGCGGACACTCCCATATCCTATAGGGCCTTCTGGCCAATCGGCTCCCTGCATCCATCCCACCGACCCTCATGTGGCTGATCCACGGACACACAACAACACTCCAACAGTGGTGAAAAGAATGGCATACTTACAATCTAGCAAGTGCCGCACTTGCTGCCCCATCATCTCATAAACTAACCCATAGCATTGATGCTCCATCGGCTCCCGCAATGTTCACACTCACCTTGTCTAAACTCCTTATGGATCACGGACACTTGGGCAAATACTACCAACACTTCTGCCCCCATAACGGCATTGAATCCACATCCTGCACGATTGCATCTCCATGAGGACCCCCGCCCCCATCTCAGTCATCAATCACTGATACTGTCACAGATTTATCTGGGGCTTACAGCATTTTTCCTACGATTATAGCAATTTATCCGGGATTTATACATCTAACTACAAGTTATCTACGGGTTAACTCCCATTGCCACCATGACAAGTCCTTAACTGGGCTTATCCCTTACGTTAGCATAACACGCTAGTCACATGGCTACACGTCATCGCATCATCATCGGTAACCACACGGTCTGATATCCGCAACGACTGCCTAGACTTAGCCACGTCATAGCTACGTCACCGGTCTCACCTGTAAGAGCTAGACCACCTACATCATAAGGTCCTAGACCACAATGACATCACGAACATGCCATGCTCGCATAAACATGGCACCATAGCATAATATTAGCTGCCAGGCAATATCGCTAATTGGACCAGCCCCTTGGCCCATCCTCATGGATCGGCACTTGCCAATCCCCGGGCCTCTGCCATCACGGCGTTGCCCAACCTCCGGACCTAGCCTCACGGCCTAGTCCAACACATGTCCCGGTAACCATACGGTCCGGTACATTAACACATGCCATGGTACTTCCGTCCAATGGCATAGCTACCTCGGCGTCTCGCCTTGGCCAGCACACAAGGTCCGACCAATTGCCATTATACCGCATGGTACTGGCATTTGGCCTTCCCCTATACCTGGGCTGTGCCCGCGTTACTAACAATAAAGACATAACTCCTCCACTACTATTGGTGCGGCCATTACCGGCCCACACAGCCATTGTAGATAGAGTCCTAAACATCAGATAAGATAAGCTTCACCCGATTGGCAAAGCCACATAACCGCAATGGTCAGTAACTATACAGTAGCACATGACCATCGCATACACATGTATTTAAGTAGGGACTTGATGTCCTTTACTTTAGTTCTATTCTCCTCGGCAATCCTTGAGTGCCCAATGCGGAGTACCTTTGGTACTCCCAGTGGAGTCCTATTAGGACTCCCAAGCATTCTCGGCCTGCACCGTAGAATAATCTCTCACATCCTGCTGCGCTGGTCTAGTTTCCTCGCCACCTAATACATCAAGATATAGGTGGTGAGTCCCACAGCTAGACTGTGTCAGATACCCGCGCTTCACGCAGTGGGATTGGCAAAACATCAGGGAAAACCTGAGTAAGCTATCACTGCTACCGTGCTACTGCCTGATATGTGGTGCTACAGAGCTCTACAGATCAGGGGGTAAGCAACGTATGATACCTGACCGATATTTTCCTGATGAATGCTGTGGAATGTGACTGGGAACATGGCACATGCATAGGAAAGGAATGCCACATGCACTGCAACACTTCGTATAAGTACGATTCTTGGTTGCTGCATCTTCTCGTTCTCATTCTCTCGTATCTCTTCAATCAAGGAACATGGACAACTTTCTGCAGTTCACTTCGAGTAGTCTGTTCACCCACATGACTGGGATAGAGAGAGAGAGAGAGACAACCATTTATACCCCACAGTCAGTATCCTAAGTACATGTGCGGCAGCTAACTAGAGCCACAGTGGAAGTGAAGAGTATCGTAAGATGGAGTAGGGTGGTGTGAGCGATCGTACTTATGTTATGTATCATAAATCATGGTCATGGTCTTTGCCGGTAATGGTGGTGAGGTTGGCTTACCCTGGGTCGAAAACCATCTGGGGGCCATCTTGTTTGATAAAAGCGCAGGAGTGTTTGAGGAAAGATATGAGTGCCCGCCAACCCTTGACGGTACCGAGGATGAAGGAGAGTTGTAATGAAGGAGAGGCTTCGTGAAGGAAGGAGCGAGCGTGGTTGTGTATAGGACAGTGCAGTAGGATGTGACGTCTTGTTTGGATAGTGGTGTTACTGTTTGGACATAGTGGTGATTCGTTGGGTACGAAGCGTTGATAGTATTCACCGATAAAGGTGTGGCCTGTGATGCATTGCAAGATGCGAGATTGGATGTGTCGTGTCTCTGTAAATTTCCGTAAGACCGGGTGAAGTGCGTATGTAGGTAGTGAGGTTAACGCATATCTCGAAGAGTTTATGTGGTTTTTAGAAACCCACTCCTTTTGCCAGCATCGTAAAGTGTGTTGGCGTGCATTGGACCATAACCATGTAATTGTGGGTGGTATGGAATGGGGTAGTAGAACGGCCGTGCGTGTGAGCTGGTTGACGTGTTCATTTCCCGGAATGCCCTTGTGACTGAGGCACCAATGAATGGTGATGGAAATATTAGGGTACGTGCTAAGGAGTTCATCGGTAGCGTCATGGAAGAGGATGCTGTCGAGTTGGCTGGGGTGTTTCGACGTGTCGTAGACTTTGTCGATGACTGCAGTGTTATCGATGAAGTAATGAATATGGGTGGTACAGTGAAAGTGTGTGGGTAGAACATCAAGGATGCGATTAGCGGCCAGGGCAGCTGCACAAAGTTTGGCATCGAATGAAGTGGCTTGTGGGCCGAGGCCTCTCGCCTCATTGTGAATGTGTTTGCCGAGATGGGTGACCAGGAATGCCGCACCGGTATGTGGTTTATGGTGGTAGCATGGTGTGTGAGAGGATCCGTCAGTATAGATGGCCAAGTGGTCAGGATTGGTGGTGATGACGTCGAGTAGGTGTTGGATACGGTGACGATGTGTGGTGTGTTCTTGTTTCGTTGATTTCTGCGCAATGGTATCAAATTGAAGATGGGTGCCCCATTTCAGTTGACGATCCCAGGGTGCCTGTATGAAAGGGTCAGTGTGTTCAGTATCCGTAGGGAGTAGGTGGTGTATGTAGGTAATTGGATTTGTAAATGGGTAGGTTTTGTTGATTGTGTGTATCGTAAGGGGGTATGGTTGTCGAACGTTGGAGTAAGGACGGTTATGTATAGGGGAGTTGCTAGGTAGGGTACGTGTGCGTATGGCATTCTGAGTAATGATGTGATGTAGGGTAAGAGGAATGGGGAGAATGGATGCTAGATGTTCTTGAGAATCGATAGGGGTAGTGCGAAAAGTGCCGAGGATCATGGTGAGACATTGATTCTGTATGCGAATGAATGGTTGGATGAGTTTAAGTTGTCGGTGGCCATTGTAGTAGAGTGGTGCACCGTATGTCATGATAGGAAGGATCATCATAAGGTATAGGTGTCGGATGGCTTTGACATGAAGTCCACGTGTGGAGTTGACAAGTTGTCGGAGTGCATATGAGGTCGTGAGTGTGAAGCGTGCTCGGGTGTTGACATGGTTGTGGAAGGTAAGGTGGGAGTCAATCCAGAAGCCTAACCAGTGAATGGAAGGTGAAGGAGTGATGGTAAGGTTGCCATGGTCAGGAAGGGATAGGTGGAGGGAAGGTTGAAAAGGAGTGTGTTGGTGTCAACATGTAGGGAGAAGATGACACAGATCGATTTGGCCATCGCCGATGGTAAGGCCAATTTCACGGAGAATAGCACATGCCTTGTGGATGTTTGTGGTGATGCTGGTTGTCGTCATTTTGAGTTTGGGTCCTGTGCAAAGTAGGGCGAAGTCGTCAACGTATGAGTAAAGAGTGCAGTCAGTGACATTGGAGGAGTCAAGAGGATGTGGGAACACACGAAGGAGTGGTGATGTGTAGATGGTAGAAAGGACTGGGGATAATGGAGATCCTTAGGGGATGCCGACATTGCCGACAGGGAATGTACAACTGGTGGAGGAGTCGATGTGGAAAGCTACTGTACGATTACTGATAAGCAATTGGATCCAATGGATGATGTTAGGGGGAAATCCAAGGAGGTGTAGTTGATACAAGAGTTGATCGTGGTTGATATTGTTGAAGAAACCAGAAATGTCAAGAGTGACGAAGGTGGCGACATGGCCTTGTTTCCAGATATTCCTGACGTCAGTAACAAATGTGATACCTGCATCAATCATGGATGAGTTATTGTGTCCGCCAAATTGGTATGCTGGGATGAGTTCGTAGTGACCGATGTCATAAAGGAGTATTTTTTCGATGAGTTAAGACAGGTTCTCAATGAGTGTGATGGGTTGTTACGCTTTAGGGTTAGTATAATCATTTTTGTTGGGTTTAGGGATGGGAGCAACATAACCTTGTGGGAGACATGTGGGGAGATAGCCTAACTGGAGAGATGCATTAATAAAATTAACAAGGAGAGGTGAGTTCGATGTAGAGAGAGCCCATTTGAGGGCACACCAATTGGTGCCTGACAGTCTGGGGGCTGTGGAATTAGAGCAGTCTCAGATGGTTTGGAGGATTTCAAAGAGAGTTATGGGCAGGAAGTCACGTGTGGGCAGTGGAGGTGGGTCGTGAGGGAGTTGAATGGAGACTGGTGGGCCTTGTGGTGGAAAGAAGGTGTGTGCCAGTGTGGTAGCTTTGTTGTCTACTGTGTGAGTGAGAGTATCATTAAAAAGAAGAGGAGGAAAGTGTGTTTTGTGTCGTTGATATGGCCATTTTGCGACGGACCATAGATCAGAGTGTTGCTGGTGGTCGATGATGTCGTGTGTCCAGTTTCGTTTTGCTCGGCTGGCAATGTACCGTAGTTGCTGATGTAGTTGATGTTGGTCTTGGCGGCTGGTAGTGTGGGCGATTTCATTGGCGAGTTGATCACATTCGTGATTCCACCAATATGCTCTAGTGCGGGTTGTGACTCGTTGTGGGCACATGGTGTCGATAGTAGCAGTACGACATGCAAGGAGGAAATGTTGGGCTGCATCATCTAGTTGGTGTGTACAGGTGTAGGTGGTGGGAAAGGAGTGGAAAGAGATGGCATGGTTGAAAGTGTCTTTCCAGTCGTGGAAGTGGGCTGGGTCAATGCAATAAGACTTAGTAGGATTAGGTGGTGGGGTGTAGTCAAAAAGAGTGAGGTGACAGATGGATGCAAGATGATCAGAACACCAAATAGGGTTGTTGGAGATTCTGAAATGATGTAAAATCATGGAGGGAATGGAGCGTATAAAGGTGAGGTTGATGATGGAAGGTTGTTGATTAGCGTGACCTTGGTAGGTCGGTGTAGTGTTGTCATTTACAAGGACAAGGTTGGCGTGTTGTGTCCAGGCTAGTAAAGAGTCACCATGGGTGAAGTGAAAGTGAGGGAGCATATTAGTGAGTGCCCATGACAGGTGGTGGAGGTTGAAGTCACCGGAAAGAAGGAGGAAATCGTCTTGTGGAGGGGTGGTGTTGAGAAGGTCGAGCAAAGGTTGATGGAGAAGGAAAGGTTGGTTGTAAAAGTTACAAATGGTGAACGTATGAGAGGGAGATGTGAATGATAATGGAAGAATATGCGGGTGGGGTGGGATGAAAGGGTGGTAAGTAATGTGGAAGTATTGTGTGAGTCTAGGTCGAACGTATATGGCGATGTAGGGTTGGATGTGAGTGGGTAGGGTGGGGAGGAAAAGAGTCCATGCTACATTAGTGTTAGTGTGTGAATGAGGGAGTGGTGCTATGCCAAGTGTAGCTTTTGACATCCAAGAGTGGTCATACCAAATTTCCTGCAAAAGAATGATGTCGTATTCGGCGGCTGTATTGAGGATGAGGTGAGTGAGTATGTTAGAACCTGCAACATTTAGAGAAAGAACGTGAAGTTGATCAGAGATCTTCATGCTGCATGGAAAGGAAGTGGGCCGTCTTCGGTGAATGATGGGAGGTATACAGGGTCAAGGGGGAGATGGAATCGTTCACGGTAGGGGCAGTGTACATCATCGGCAAAGTGTGGGCCTCCGCATTCTGCGCATTGTAGGTAGTCGCATTTGGGGTCGGCCAATCTGGATGATTGGCAGTGGTAGCAGTTGCATCGGTGAGTGACTTCTGCATGATCATCTCCACATTGTTGGCACATCTGAGGTGCTCGGCATGGGTTCTTGGGGGTGCTAATGTAGCCTAGTTTCCAGCAACATTTACATTGGACGAGGTGGGGTTTGTCGCGGTAGTCGACAGCAGTGACACGTCGTCCAAACACACCTAGAGTGGACGATTTCACTGCCGAGGCAAGTTTACCTGTTGGGTCTTCAAAGCTAATAACGACGTTAGTGTGAAGGAGGTCAATCATATTTTCTTCACGGCGTAACCAGCAGACATCGTGTGTGAGGATGACTTTGGAGAGGATTCGGTTGTGGCGTAGGGTGTTTTCGAGTTCTTCGGCATTGTAATGTGGTGCTGTGGGATAAGGTCGACATGGGACACCTTGCAGCATGAGTCGTCCCCAAGGAATGTTTTGAGAGATAATGACATGGTCTGGTAGGGAGAATTCCTGTCGGATATGGGGTACAACGTTAGTGCGGATATAGTCGTGAGTGACGTTATTATCGAAGTAGAGAATAATATTGTTGTTAAGTGTCCACTTGATGTAAGTGATGTTCACGTCACGAGATTGGATTGTTTTGTGGAGGCCGGCGTTGATGCGTTGACAGAGTGCATCGTCAGGGGCATTCTTGTTGATGTTCCCAGGAATGCGATTGCCAAAGTGAATGACCCATTCAAGCTTGTCTTGGATGGCGCATTTAGGGATTTCTGCGGTGGGTCGGTTGGGGTGAGCCAGTGGTGGTTGGTTGGGTCTATGGAGATCGTGGTTGGAAGCCGCTGCTTGTGCATAGGATTGTGGTTTCTTGTGTTTCGTGATGGTGGTGAAGGACAGAGGGGTGGGTTGTGGTAGTGATGGGAAATGGTCGTCATCGAGGTGCATGTCGTAGTCTTCGTTGACTTGAGTAGTGTCAGGTGGTGTGCGGTTGGTGCGTAGGTTTGTGTTTTGAGTACGAGGTTGTTTGGGTTGCGCTGTTGGTGGGTTGGTGGGTGGCTGTTTACGAACATGTGGGTTGGGTTGTGTGGGTGTCTGTTGGGGTGTAGGGTTGTTGACACATTGTTCCAGCATGTCAAGGTGTTTAAGGATAAGTTGGAGTGTGATGGTAAGAGTGTCCTGTTCGGCGACGGTCGAAGGTTGGGTGGGTGGAGTGGGAGCGTGAGGGTTGAATACAGGAGAAGGTGGAGTCAATTCAACATGAACGGGAGAGTGAGGATGGTCTGGTGTGGTAGGACGAGAGATACGAGGCAGTGATTCAGAGTCGTCCATATCCGAAAATTCATCGTCTCTTTTGTGGATGAGGTCGTCGATGTAGTGATGAAGATGAATAAGTTCATCTCAGAGACGAATCATGAAGATGTGATTGCATAGGCCACGAGCGGCGAATTCAGTGGCTCCAGTTCCGATTGATTCAAGCATACGGTGGGTGGCAGTGGAGTAAGTGAGAAGGGGGTGGGTGAGATCAGTATCATGGTGAAGGTCATAGACATGTTGAGCATCGTGAGCCAAAATACCAAGAGCGATGACCGTTGAAGTAGTGCTGAAGGATCCTTCGTGGTTGTTGTCATAAATATTGAGAAGAGGATAATTGGGCATATAGGAGAGAGGTGAGGAGTTGCAAGAAGGGGGTGTGGGGTTGGGAACCTCTAAAGAGACATTGTGAGGGTTTGGAGAGGGAGGGACCGATGGTGGCGAAGGCTCTGGGAGAGGGGGAGAGTCTTCGTGGTTGGGCGCTTGTTCAGACATGATGGTGGTTCGAGTGCAAGAGGCTTTTGCCACATGACTGGGATGTCATCGGCACCTGCTCCTCAGAGGTAAGCACTTTTCACCACACTCGGTCTTCCACGCTCACTTGGATTGTACTGTCAGTGACCTGAAAGTGTTTCATGAGAGTGTCACATTGGCGTCCGCTCTGACAACTACCCACGGTGACATTGATCTCCCAGGCAATTAGTGAGAGAATAGTCATTGCATGCTCTAAACTGTACACTGATCAGCGACAGTCCAAGCAGTATCCAGAATAACACTCTCTATCTGTCCCAACACAATCAAACATTTGCCATTCCGCCAGAGCAGGGTCCCGTTGATGGCGACCTGCCTCACGTGACAGCACTCGCATCGACCGAGGCTGTTGCAGTGGCACAGCTGGTCGGTGCAGCATGTGCATGGGATGTTCCTTGTGACTGCCGGTTGACCGACCTCACTGCCTCTGGCATTAGGCGTCATCTCAAGGCGCACCACTTTGATGCTGCCGGCATGTTCTGGGACGACGGACAATGCAGGACCTGTCGATGGTCGAAGGAAGGTACTCTTTGTGGGAAAGAGCTTCACCTCGCCAATCTTGGTAAACACATCGTGTCGGTGCACATGCAGAGCACTCGTCTGCAGTGTCCACGCTGCCAGCACAAGTTTTCTAGGCCAGATGCATTGAAGCGCCACCGTAAGCATTACTGTGCTAGTGATCATGGTATGAGATTTTCGGGTGTTCCGTAGCCTTGTCTCATTTGTATAGTTATGAGAAGGCCGATTGTACCTATGGTCTGATGCCACCTTGCTTAGCTGTAGAGTAAAATCTCGTTGACTCTACTCGCAGTTATCATACTTTGTAGCAGATCTTGTGAGGACGAGCAACGATAAATACGGCGAAGGTCCGAGGAGTTATAGAACACGAAAAGGTGATATACTATGAAGATTGATTGTGATTTGTCTGCTAGCAATACAAAACGATTGTCGGTGCATCTCGATCATGAATACACGGGTGACAATGTGTCAGTGATGAGGCCTGTAGGAGATGGTAATATATATATATATATATATATATATATATGGATATTCCCACTACATCAGTAGTGGGTTCTTGTGGTTTGGTTTTTGTCAAATGAACATACACTTTTTGCGCACGCCTAAATTTCGTTTCAAGAGCATTGCAATCTCTCAGCAAAGTGTGGGAGAGTGTTCCCTTATCCGTTTACGTGTTTCACGTCACATGGGATCCAAGGACGCTACTTTTCCTGGCCGCAGCGCTTAGAACTTCGTGCATCATGCATCATGCCTCAACTCTCCATCACAGGAAGCTACACTGGTATTCCTGCCGACCTTTTGGTCGACTCTTGCGCCGCGTTTTCTTGCATTTCGTCTCGATTCGCGGATCGGTACAACATCCCGAGAACGATCTCTGTCCATGCAGGATTGGCTGCTTCTCGAGCATCTGGACCCGTTTCTGTGCCCACCGTTTGTGGTCAATATGTCTCAACCTTTCCTATGCCTATCTCATATTTGCCTCGCTTTGATGTGGTCCTTGGCTTGGATTGGATCTTCACCTGTCAGCCTTTGCTGGAAGTCTCTGCTCTGGTAGAGCCACCATCTACTGTGTTGCAAAATTTACCCCAGGGCCATGTCTGGGAACCTTTGCACAGCGCCGGTACGCTGTTTGTTCAATCCGTGGCCGCACTGTGCTGACACTTTCATGCCACCAATCTGCCTGGCATGTGCTGGAAACTCTTCGCTTCTGTGCGATCTTAACCTATGCCTCCTTCTTCTCGATTGCCTTCCTTGTGACCCCCTGCTTCCCAACTTGTCATGATCGTCATATTGTGTTTGGAAAGTGGCACCATCCGCTGATACGATTACATCTTACCCTGTGGATTCTTCACACCCCTCCTCTTCTTGTGTTATGTTGGGAGACAACACTGCGACATCCTTGGTTATCACACCTGCTCTGTCTGTCGATCTTGTGACTCGACCCAATATCTTACATGAAGGAGCTTCATCTATTGAACTTGGGCATGTTAGTACTATGTTTGGTGGCTTTGAGAAGCCCTTGAAACCTCGGTTGGTTGAATTGACCGAGTTGCATTCTCCTGAACAGCTGTGGGTATCTATCACCGAGCACCTTTCTCGTGGTGTATGTGCTTATATGCCAGACGCCCCAGCCTGTTCCCGTGTCATTGTAGAATGCGGCTTATCACTCACTGCACACCATGTTGAAGAGCTGCACATTCAAATTTTGAGTGCTGTGGTCTTGAACATCAAAGGACACCCTTTGCGTTGTTTGCTGCAGTCAAACAACGTCTCTCACGAAAATGCTTCATCTACCGCTGTTTTGCGACGCTGCCTTAGAAAATTCATCTCGTTTTTGAAGGCTGAAGTACGTGCAGACACACGTTCTCAACAATATCGCACCTGTGTTGATGACGAATGCCTCAGTTTACTACATCAGCGTGAACATATCAAACGAGAGTGGCCACAACTAGTCCCTCCTTCATGTAAGGACTACCTCATCAAGCTTTTTCGGGACATGACTTCCACAACGGCTGTCACAGGTTAGGGACTTACTTACTTGATTGTAAGTGTTGCTGGTAGTCGACTAGACAAGTGGTAACAAGCTAGGTAATAGCAGGTTACAAACGAGGTGAATAGTTCTAAGGCAACTACGCCTTAGAGGTCAAGCTTATATACATGGGTTGCAACGACCAGTAATGGTCTGCCCTAAAGCTAGACGGTCTGTGCGCGAGCCAGTAATGGCAAGCGCGCATTTGTTTGGGCGCCAGGTAATGAGCGGCCCAATCATGTATGTGCTTTGGACGGTAGGTCCTTGTTTGTGCTTTGTGGCAACAAACGTTAGTCAGCAGGTCAGGTGCATTTGCCCGGACCGCTGATGTAAATCAGCTTAGTAGCGTGTTAAGACGTGTCTGGTTGTCAGGTGACCGTGTAGGTCATGTGTACCTAACCTAGGCAAGATTTGGGTGGCTTATAACTATACAGTTATATGATCTGGTACTGTGGTAGAGCTTATCTAAGCTATTCTCACGGTCACGTGCTAATAAGCAATATTGTAGCCCCATAAGGGAACTATCATGTGATACCTAAGCGCCCATGTAGCATGTGATAGTTAAGGTGTAAAATGCGAAATATAATCCCAGACATGAGTCTTTTAGGTATGAAGACCTGGTAAAATCTGTGACAACGGCCCTCGCAACCTTCACTTGTGTGTCTTGCACGGAAGAACTCACAGATAGGGATAATCGTGACATCCTTAATATAATGCACATCCTTGTCACAAGCCGATTTCATTCAGTTAGCCAACGACTGAACGACAGCCCTTATCTTATCTAAGCGCCCGCCTAGTATCACGTGCAAGGACCCCGAACACCCCACACGTGCCTAGCCAGACCCCGGACACTCTTCTCTCGTCTCTACCCCTAGGATAGGGTTATCACTGACTATTAGCTTATGTAATACTGTACAGTAGCCAAACATGTACAAACACCTAGATAGCATATATACTGGCCTGACGAGCAGGGAGCACCCCAGACTCGTCTTGGCCTTTACTGCCTTGAGTAGCCTCAGATCAGGAAGTCGCTTCCACGCGATTACACTTCCCCTGAGAAGTTGCTTGAGAACGTGCTTGTGTCATAAGACGAGTCTCCCCCCCGCTCTGAGTTCATTCCAGAGCAACCCCGGCGCACTAGGGGCAAAGTGCACTTTTCTTTCGCCCTCGTTTGACTTCTGTCATCCGGGCACGTGATCAGTTATCCACACCCGTCTCATCCCAGGGTCAAGGGATTTGAGTTCTGGGGGCCACTTGTGAACAGCGTGTAGGGGACCACTCCTACCATTGTCTCTAAGCTACTGAGCCACCGTCGTGCAATACGGCGTAAAGGCTTTGGGTCTTATCCCCACCGTAGTAGACGTGTACCCGACGCATAATAATCAAAAGCGTTAAGGGGCCCTACGGCAGTTTACAGAGGCACTGGGCACCTATTTACCCGCATTACCGCGGCACGTACGAGCATTACCGCTCCCCTGTCACTATACAACCCAGCGCCCCACCAGGCGGCTGAAGAGGCGCGACACAGCCTGTCCATACGGCCACTTGGCCAAACTACGTCTTAGCTTTTACACGCCCCATCCCAGGCGGATAGTTCCTGTCCCCCCGGTATCCCGAATTAGCTTCGGGGCTGGACGAGGGTTCAGAGGCAGAGTTTCCTTGCCGGCTTTGGGCTGAAAACCCCTTAGCGTTTCTTGGCGCACTCCCGAAAAGGAGTGGACTCTGACAGAGGCGGACAAACGAAGTTTATAGTTACCACCCCGATCGCAGCTATAGGCTGATCCACAGTGGGCGGGTAGGGCTTCAAACGTCGCGGTCACTGCTTTTTTAATTTCATATACGTACAATGGCCGCCCCCCACGACATCGAATACATCCGGAACCCCCGACCCGAAAACATACCGCTACCCGGTGGTACCCTCACCGGCACCCCCACCGTCACCAACAACCTGTTCCACCCAGGGCAGTGGGTGAACTACCAGATGCATGGACTCCCCGAAGACTTCGGTCTTCTATTGGTAGCAGACAGCATCCACGCCCCCGGTCCATACGTTGAAGTCGCCCCGGTCCACACCGAAACCATCGGAGAGCACCGTCCAGCGCGATCACTAGCGTTCGGAGCCTCGGTCGAGGACCAAGGTCCCGGAATCGAACGGTTGGAACAAGCTTTTTACCTGGCACGGGAACAATCAAACACCATCCGAGGAGCGAGCCCAGCACACATCGACTCGCCCTTGGCCCTACAATGGGCGTTCCCTCCCAACCCAACCACGGCAGACTTCGGTTTCAGGTGTCAAACGGTAGCAGCGACAATGGTTCAAACCGGTGTGTGGAACGCCGACATGGGAGCACGATTCCTCCGGGAGGCACAACGCCTCCAGGCAGATGCAATCGCGGCAGGAGATGCGGCTTCACTACACAGCCAGCACTCCGCACCCCGTCGGTCAGTACCATCGGTTCCGGAAGAACGTTTCCGGCCGGTCAAAAACTGGGTGAGATCCGTACACATGGGATCTCCCCCACCGGTGAACCCCGCAACCCGGCCCACACCAAACGGCTCTCGGCAGACCAACCCATTCCTGCCCGGATACACCCCCCCGGTCCTTACGCCCCAGGTTCCTTTCTCGGTCATGGCAGCACAGCCCCCGGTCCCTCCGACGGTAGCACCACGGACGGCGCATGTGAACACCTGGAGAGCCGCGCCTCTCCCGGGAACGCGTGCGTCCATGTGGCGGCCCGAGAAACCGGCGAGCTCGCAATGGGACGCTTACTCAATGCTCCCAGAGCCGCAGCCTGACCCAAGGTACAAGTCAAAGGTCCGGGAGCCGGAAGCATTCACGGGTGACAATTTCATCCCGTGGGTGGT
This sequence comes from Wolfiporia cocos, assembly GCA_029448655.1. Classification (NCBI taxonomy): domain Eukaryota; kingdom Fungi; phylum Basidiomycota; class Agaricomycetes; order Polyporales; family Phaeolaceae; genus Wolfiporia; species Wolfiporia cocos. The sequence goes on along the minus strand of JACCLO010000011.1, from coordinate 3,172,555 downwards.
AAGGCTCAAGGTGTACATCGACGACAACCGGCCCCTTCTATTCACGGACAGCAAAAAGATCGGCACCGCGATCTCACTGATCAGGGGTCCGAAGGTCGACGCTTGGGTAACGGCATTCACGCGGGAACATTACCGTGACGGACAATGGCACATGAGCTGGTTACGCTTCATCTGGGAGCTACACCAAAAGTTCGACGACCCCGACCTAGAAAAGAAGTCGGCGGTCGCAGCGGAAAAGCTCAGTATGGCAATCGGCAAAGGCGAGGAGTACTTCCAGGAATTGGAAAGACTTCTTTCGGAGGCAAAATACGACAAGGAGAACCAGATCGTACACCGCTGGGTCACCGCCGCCATCCCGAAAGAAATCTACTCCGCGGTACACTCCGCCTTTGTAGCCGCCACCGTCAATGATAAGTCGCAGCGTGGATACAATGTCCAGATCCCGGAGGATTACCAATCCTGGAAACAGGCGATCCTCCGTACAGACAACGCCATGCGACGACTCCGCGACGAGGAGAAACTGCGCCACGGTAAGGGAACGTCATCGGGTCTCGACAAAGGGAAAATTCGGGCAACAGCGTCATCGGAACAGGCGCCGCGGAAGGAATACTCCGCGGAGGAGAAAGCCAACCTCCTCAAGAGAGTCTGCCACTCTTGCAAGAAAACGCAGGCAGAGCAGCCCGGCAAAGGCTGCAACAAACCGACTTGGCACCAACCCAACTGGAGGCCCCGAGCAGCCACCAGTGGAGGGAACACCGGTGCCGGTCCATCCGCACCAGCGCGGACAAGACAGGCCATCGAAGCAGGGAATGATGCTCCGAAGGTCCTAGGCGAAGTCAGCCAGGAGGATTTCATCCGAATGGTTGCAGCCTGGGCCAAGGAGAACCCTGAGGCCGCAAAAGAAGCTGGACTCAATCAGGTACGTCCCTCCTCCTCTAACCGTTTCTCAGTTCTGGAAGTAGAAGAAACAGTAAATAGTAACTCTGCGTCTGCCACGGAGGAGACCGATCCGGTTGATGGACTTTATGGGCTTGGAACCGGGGCCCCGATATTTGACTACGTATCTGTACCACGTTCAGTAGATAGGGAACATAGTGACGACGACGATGCTTCAACATGCTCGTCAGATTTGTTTGTAACAGCCTCGGAGGAGTCTCCCTCTGGAGCTTGGCGGGAGGAAAATACCGTGCTTAATTCCTGTTATGATTATTTTGATTTTTCGAATATTGACAGAACTCACCACCGGGCAAATACGATACAGGGACTTGTTGCGCAACCAACTCCCCTGGCTACTCATGACTCTACTGGGCGCATCCCCAGTTGTACTAGTCTATAGGGCGCGTTTCATCTTCGGCAGATCCAACTCTGCCACCGTTTCATGTTCATCGTTCGTTAGCTGATAGATGGCGTTCAACCGCCATCATTCCTATCTATCGTCTCAGGTATATCACTACATACCTATCAAGCGTTTGGTACTATAGCGTAGATAGTATCGGTGACATCTGGGACGGACTTGACCCCTAAAACCCAACGTAGTATATAAACTAATGTACTTACTGTCGAGGCTCTTCAGCTCGACCTTGTTGTATAAACAAGAAGTCTTATACTCGTTCTCAAACGTAGGAAACTACGCTCAGTATTTCTCACTCGAGCAACCGAACGACTAAGTCCTCGAAGTGCACACTGACTTCTCGGACTTAGGCGAGTCTTATATTCTATTCGACTCGCACCTGAACAGATTATATCCTCTAACGCGTATTGGATATTATACGATCTCCTAGGAACTTCACCTAGGACTTGAAGGCATCTAACGAGCATTTGCCTTGCATACGGCTATACGCCCACGTGCAGAAGAACGATCTATATTCGCGACTCGAATATACGAACGGGTATTCGACCCGTAACAATTCCTCCATAAACAATGTAAACTATGTACCCATGGACGTAGACCCGGTTGTGGACCCTGATGTGACAATGGCAGACGCATCAGGGCCCACAGTCAAGAAAAAGACTGAAAAGAAAGTGCGGCGTAGATGTGCCAAGAAGAAAGCAGTCATGCTCGACATCTACCTAGACCACCCCCGCGTGATTGCACCCGAGCGAAAAACCGCCGGGGCCGCAGGGTACGACCTACACTCCGCGGAGGAGGTCATTATACCGAACGGAAAGCGTGTCACCATCAACACGGGCATCAAGATCAGGATGCCCGATGGTGTATATGGCAGAATAGCCCCATGATCCGGACTCGCCCTCAAGGGAGTCGACGTGGAAGCCGGTGTAGTAGACGAGGACTACACCGGGGTACTAAAAGTCATACTAAATAATCAAACCGGAACAGATTATTTAGTCGAGTATGGGGATAGAATAGCCCAGTTCATACTCGAGTGCAACATGACACCCGACACACGTATCATCAAGAACATTCGGGAAACCACGCGCGGTACAGCGGGTTTTGGCTCTACCGGAGAGAAACTCCGAGGAAATGTAGTGGTAATCCAGACGGGAAAACGGGGAAAGCAGATCGAAGTACCGATCACTCTCCACCGCCCTGACGGACGCGCCCTCTTCACGAAAGCGCTGATAGACTCTGGTTCTACGGGATCAGTAATCAGTCGCGCCTACGTCGAAGAGCATAAACTCGAGCAGATCCCGCTAGACCGGCCCGTCAAGCTGTACAACGCGGACGGTAGTACCAATGCCGCAGGCAAGATGACGCATTACGTCGAACTCCAGATGCAGATCGACACGCATTTGGAAACCCGCAAGTTCCACGTCACGGAGCTAGTCTCCGCTGACATATTCCTCGGCTTCGACTGGTTGGAAGACCACAACCCAACCATCGACTGGAAGAAACGCCGAATCACCTTCACCTGCGACTGCGAACATGAGCAGATCGAGGACGGTGACCATATCTACTATATATTCGCTGATGCATGGATAAGGAACAGGGAAGAATGCAGAGCGGACATCGCTGAGCGAGTACGCGCTACGAAGGCAACCGAGATCGCCATCGCAGCCGGAAAGACCACGGAAGCAAAAGCCTTTGAGGAGGTAGTCCCCAAGTACCTACACGACTTCCGAGACGTGTTTGAGGAAAAGGAATTCGACAACCTCCCCGGACGGCGACCGTGGGATCACGCAATCGAACTGCTGCCCAACTCCGAACCATACGCCGGCAAGATCTACGCGCTCTCCCCTAGGGAGCAGGAGGCGCTAGATGATTTCTTAGAAGAACAGCTACGAACCGGACGCATACGGCCGTCCAAGTCACCATGGGGGGCACCATTCTTCTTCGTCAAAAAAAAGGATGGGAAACTGAGACCCATACAAGATTATCGGAAATTGAACCAAATGACCAAGAAGAACCGGTACCCGCTCCCATTGATCACGGAGCTGCTCAACAAGCTAAAAAGAGCTAAGTACTTCTCGAAATTGGACATTCGTTGGGGATACACAAATGTCAGAATCAAAGAAGGCGACGAGGAAAAAGCCGCCTTCATCACTAATCGGGGGCTCTATGAGCCATTAGTGATGTTCTTCGGAATGTGCAATGCACCAGGCACATTCCAAGCTTTGATGAACGACATTTTCCGAGATCTCATAATGACGGGCAAAGTCATTGTATACCTAGATGATATCCTTGTTTTCACTGAGGACGAGACAGAGCACAAAGAGATTCTGCGCAAGGTGCTCCTCATCCTCCGTCAAAACAAACTTACGTGTAAACCTGAGAAATGTGAATTCATGAAAAGCGAGGTCGAATATCTCGGGCATATAATCTCTCACGGGCAGATCCGTATGGACCCCGCGAAGGTAGCTGCAGTAGCCAATTGGCCAGCACCTCGGAACAAAAAAGAAGTGCAGTCCTTCATCGGATTTGCAAACTTCTACCGGAGATTTATACCCAAGTTCTCCACGGTAGCTCGCCCACTGATCAATCTGACAAAAGACACAGAATGGCAGTGGGGTACAGCGGAACTCGAATGCTTCGAGAAATTGAAAAAGATCTTTACCGAAGCACCTGTGTTAGGAATTCCAAACGACGACGACCCCTTCCGCATCGAGGCAGACTCTTCAGACTTTGCAACTGGAGCCTGCCTCATGCAGAAGCAGGAAGGCGTATGGAAACCCATCACGTACCAGAGTAAGACGATGATACCGGCAGAACGTAACTACGAGATATACGATCGAGAGTTACTCGCTATCATGCGCGCCCTAGACGAATGGCGCCATTTCGTAATGGGGGCAAAGCACCCTGTAGAAGTACTAACAGACCATAAGAACCTAGAATACTTTAAGACACCACAGAAAATTAATCCGCGACAAGCCCGGTGGATGACGGAACTTGCCGAGTATGATCTACAGCTCGTGCACATCCCCGGCAAAACCAATGGAAGAGCCGATGGGCTTTCCCGAAGAAGTGACCACGGCAACGACAAGGGTCATCTCGAAGGGCAAGTCGTCCTGAAGCCACACCTATTCATCGAAGATAGCGCAGAAAGGCTGCGATCCTCATTCTATACTGTAGTCAAAGGGATAACCTACGACGAAGTAAAAGAGAGGGTCAAAGCGGAAGCCGCTCTCTACGAAGGAAAGGAAGGAGTAGAAGCAGGGGAAACGACCGAGGACGGTCTGCGGTTTAGGAGGGGGAGGATGATCATTCCCCGAGACGAAGATCTGATAGGAAAAATCATTTCTTCGTTCCACGACACGGTTTCGGCAGGACACCCTGGTACAGAAAACACGTACACCGCCATACACCAACACTACTGGTGGCCAAAGATGAGAAAAGACATCCGCCAGTACGTGAAGGCATGTATCAAGTGCCAGACAGCCAAACCAGACAGATCCAAACGCGCGGCTCCACTCAACCCAAACCCCACTCCGTCACATAACTGGGAGAATATTTCCGTAGACATGATCACGGGACTCCCAGCTTCCAAGGGTCGCGACGCTATTATTGTAGTAGTAGATATGAAGTCCAAGGACTATGTAGCTGTACCAACAACAACCAAGTTAACGGCCGAAGGATGGGCCAACATATTTATCGATAAAGTCTACGCCCTACATGGATTGCCGAAGAAGATATTCAGCGACAGAGGACCACAGTTCGTTGCGGAGTTCATCAAGGACGTTTATCGAAGGTTAGGGATAGAAGGGAATCCTAGTACAGCGCTCCACCCGCAGACAGATGGGCAGACGGAACGAATGAACCAGGAATTGGAAGTATACCTACGTCTATTTATCAACGACACACATACCAACTGGCCGGACCTACTCCCGCTAGCAGCATTTGCGTACAAGTGTCATGTACATAGTAGCACGGGGTACAGCCCCTTCTACCTTACGCACGGATATCACCCCTTCACAGGAGTAGAGGGACTCGAGCAAGAAGAGGGGGTAGCACAGGACTGGGTCGAACACATGCACGAGATCTCAAAACGTGCGTCACAGAACCTGGAGAAGGCCAAACTCCGAATGAAGGAATACTACGATAGGAAACGGGCATCGCCACTATCGTATTCCAAAGGAGACATGGTATGGGTAGACGGCCGAAACATTAACATGGGCCATCCTACCAAGAAGCTAGACTCCAAGAGGTTCGGACCGTACAAGGTGACGAAGAAAGTCGGACATGGAGCATACGAATTGGACCTCCCCGCAGACATGCGCGGGATATATCCCGTCTTTAACGAGGTCCTACTACTACCATATCATGCTCCGGCTTTCCCCAATCAGGACCACCAAGTCAGGACAGAAAGCAATGACGCTCGCAGGCCTCTCCGGATCCTCGCATCCAGAGAAGACCGAGGGCGAGTCGAGCTAGAAGTCGAGTGGTCCGATGGGACTACGACATGGGAACGCAAACGAGGATTGACCCCTTTCCAAGACCTAGTCACGAAGTTCTTCGAAGCTAAACCATCCGCCCCAGGCAACCAGTGGAAAAACTGAAACACTGGCTGGGACCACTCTGAAACCAAGTGGGACCCAGAATGGGAGGACTTCGAGCGAAAGGCTAAGGAAATGGGTCTTAGAGAGAACCCGAAGGAGTTCATCATATACGACGACATAGATAACACCCTTCTGATCAAAGGCAACGTACCATTCTACGCCTACGAGAAGAAACTTGTCGCCCGTAACTTCTGGTTCTGCGATCCACGCACTCGAGTAATGCAGTATGGGATACGGGTTGGACAACCAGTAGAATCCACTATACCTGAGTCAAAAGGATACTGGATCTACCCGGTCCTAAACACACTCCAACTAGCCAACCCCCATATCTGCAAGAAACTCGTAGACCACCCATGTCACGTCGACCAAACCATGTACAAGGTGATTGCTGGGCGTGGGGACACGCAGCTAGAAGAGGGAGTACTGTCACAAGCCGATTTCATTCAGTTAGCCAACGACTGAACGACAGCCCTTATCTTATCTAAGCGCCCGCCTAGTATCACGTGCAAGGACCCCGAACACCCCACACGTGCCTAGCCAGACCCCGGACACTCTTCTCTCGTCTCTACCCCTAGGATAGGGTTATCACTGACTATTAGCTTACGTAATACTGTACAGTAGCCAAACATGTACAAACACCTAGATAGCATATATACTGGCCTGACGAGCAGGGAGCACCCCAGACTCGTCTTGGCCTTTACTGCCTTGAGTAGCCTCAGATCAGGAAGTCGCTTCCACGTGATTACACTTCCCCTGAGAAGTTGCTTGAGAACGTGCTTGTGTCAATCCTATAGCTGGGCCGTCCCTTGTACTCGTCCATAACCGTCAATTAGCATATGAAAATTATAACCACCTATATCAGCCTCAGCATTGACGGTGGCAGATGTCTGCCTGCTGCCAGAATCAGCATATGCATTGAACAGCAGAATGTCTTCACCTTTGCAGGAGAATCATCGTCACTACGCTTGTGAGGATCTCCATGCCATAACAGAGTGCCATAGCAGAGACGTTGGACGGCAGAATGTGTTTGTATGTTGTAAATTTAGGTAGACTTATCATGACTCCTGGCAGACGATATTTTGAAATCCTTCAATACATGTATCGAGATTGTATTGCACTACTAGAGAACATTGCATAGCGGGCCTTGCCGGAACCGGCACTACCCTTATATGGTATTTTATATGTAACAGGCGCCAATTAGACTACAACAGTACCGAAATTAAAAAATGCGGATTGTTGAACAGTAACAAGAATCAATAACGCCCATCAACATCACCTCGCTTGTAATGTTACGCCGAAAGGCCACGTGTGTCCATTTTTATCCAAATTCTGCGTTCCGAAGCTTCAGCGCACTCAGCAGTTTGAATAGACAATCCCAGCTTACTGTCGTGAAGTCGCATTATCCATGCCCAGTCTTCGTCACCAAAGTCCTCCTTGGTCCTCGAGAAAGACTTTGTCATAGACCACGGAATGATGACCGCAACACCGTTGTCGTCACGTTCGATACTGTAGAAAGCCTCATCTCTGCTGCCAATAATTTCGAGCGTCGGGATCTCTATGATGAGGTCGTAAACCCCAGGGATATAGGAAGTCTGCTCGTCGTGCACATGTAAGAATCTTAGCTTCGTTGGCTGCTTGAACTGGTGAGTGTGTCAGTATCAGAATGACAGGGAGAAAAGATCCCACAGAGCGTACAATCTGAGTCCATGCATCACATTCAGCTTGAGCCAGATTAGAGTTTATCTCTGTAGACACGTTCATCCGAAGCCCAGTGAGGGTCATAGGGATATATTGTGCGATTTTCTGCAGCTCATGTATGTCGCAGACAAACTGAATACTCTCAATCCCCAAAACGTCCAAAGATTTTAGCGATGACATGGCGGAAAGGAAACGCTCAAGCTGACTCCAGTACATGAAGGGCACGGCGATGTCTAGTCTTCTCAGCTTCACTTTACTAGCCACAAAGGAGGCAAGTGCGTCAATGTCCGCTTCGTTCATATGAGGCGCATCGGATGCTATCTTCAGTGAAGTGAGGTGCGGTAGCCTTTGGGTATATTGGGACATGACAGCGAAGTTCGCGGATATTTGCGAGTCCAGTGTAAGAGACTCCAGCCGTTCAGAATGGCGGAATAACATATCGATATCGCGTATGTCGTCCAGGGCGCATAATTGCAGTTCAGTCAGATCGCGAAGGAAATGGACAGGAGTTTGGTGGACGAGTGCAGCGGGGATGGCTAGTGACTCAAGACTATCTCGGTTAGCTTCCAAGACTGCGGAGAAATCAAGCTGGCTCAATTCGGGGGTTTCGCTGATTTGACCGCCAAAGATTGATTGATTCAAGAGACAGATGCGCTTGAGCCCACTGATCTGCGACATTGCGCGACATATAGCATTGCTGATCGGCGCACTGATAAAAATCTAAATCAGTGAGCTGAACGTGGAAATGGAGGCTAAACGAACTTGTACAGAGCAATGCTGCGCAGATTAGTGATTGAGGCAGCAAGACATAGCACAGTGTCTTCAGTAGGCGCAGGCATGTTGTCATACCAGATGAGGGATCGTAGATTACGCAGCGAGCAAACCGCCTTCTCGAGGCAAACTAGATTGCGGACAAATGAGAGGAATTCTATGCGCACAACATAGGTGCAAAACCGACCACGCGCATAAGGGATCCCACCCTCTTCTGCATTCGCGTGTATATACAATGTCTTGACGAACGCGGCAAAGTGGGGGCTTGCTATAATATGCAACAATATCTCGCAAGACCGGGTGGATCGCATTTGATACAGTTTGGAGTATTCTAGTTCGTCATCAAAACTATATGGACCCCTGCACGTCTCCCAGATTCCCAGAAACAAGTGAACTGTAGAGAATAGCGACTTCGCGGCGAGCTCGTGAAACATCCGCGAAACACCCAAGCAAGAACGCTGATCATCATGAGATAGCTGTTGGATGGCGAGAGCCCATAGCTCTGGAGGCATCTTTTGGGACTCTCCAACCATGGCAATAGACGGAGTACAGATAGGCTAGAGCTGTCATCTCTCTCGGCTGGAAACACGTGAAACACGTGAACACAGTGATCGGCGGCACCACTTGCAGCTGGCACATCTCGCAAGGACATTGTCTTTACCACTCCCGGATTGACAGAATGGCATCCACGGCCGAGTGTAGAATACTCGTGATTTCTTCCAAAGCCGAGCAGGCTCAGCAATTCGTGCAACGTATGTTTCATCCTAACCAGTCTATCTTTGGTTTTCCCGACCAACCTTCCAGGTGTACAGGCTCTCTCGACTGCAAAGCCATCTATATCGCTGTCTTCTGCAGACGAATCAAACGGAAGTATTCCTTGGACAATTGCCAATAAATACTACACAGCAAATGTGCACTTCCAAACCAGGGTGCTGAACGAGTTCAAGTCTTCGCATGCCAACGGCGTACCGGCTGTCGTGTTTGTGTGGATGCATGGAGAGGTGAGTCGCATGGAACCACGCATACGTGCACTGTCTGATTCACTGCAGCCTTTCAGGGAACACATCTTAGACATCAGCAGCAGTCTCCGAGATCATGATCCCGAGGTATCTCTTGCGGTGAAGCTTGGAACTAGCGCGACCGCAGAGCAAAGTGCTGAGGAGGAGGGTACAGACGACTTTCTATCATCTCATGGCTTCGAGTATATTGAGGGCGACCGCACTTCCACTGCAGCAGAGGAGGGTGCGCCCTCTGAGGACCAAGACAACGGCAAGTCACATTCGTTGTGTTTCGTGACACCACGACTTACATGTACGTGTAGGCATTCCTGGCCTTCCACGGGTCATTGATGCACTGAGCACTATCATGTGGCCGACGATCGTGCAGTCTGAGTCAACGCGCAACCGCAAGTCGCGCGCGCGCGAGCTGCTCGACTGGGCGCGTGAAGAGGAGGAGGAGGACGGCCTCCGCGCGCTCATCTCCGGTGATGACAGTGCACATGCGCACGATGACGCTGACCCCGGCGCCGACACCAGCACCACTGCGGTGCGGAAAAGCCGCATGCAGCGCGAGATGGAGGAGCTTGAGCGCTGGCTCGCGGACGAGGAGGGGCGGCGCGAGCGCGAGGAGGCGCACGCGTGGGTGGGGTGGTCCAGCGCGCCCACGCCGACTATTCAGACGCCGACGGTGGATGGCGCCCCGCACCTGCGCTTCGACGACGACTTCACCGAGTTCGTCGCCGCACCCTCTCCCGCCTCCGCGCAGCAGTTGGCGCAGTCACTGAGTCCGTTCGACGCGGACATGCTCGTGCCAATGCACACCGGCGCGTCCTACCGCTCACTCGCGTCGGTGTCCGACATTGGGAGCGACCATCACGCAACGGACGGGGACGGGGACGGAGACGACCCCGATCTACCCTCCCAGGCGGAGATCGCGGAGACGTCGCGCCGCATCTTCGGCTCCGCATTCCCACTGCCCGTCCCGGACATCTCGCGGCCCTCTGCCTCCGCGGAGACTGCCTCTGCGCATGGATCGGACGATGGGCACGCGTTCGATCACCACGACGATGACGATGAGTTCGAAATGTCCGCGTTTGATCTCTCGCGCGTGCTCAGCGCGCTGCAAGGTATGAAAGAACAGATCAGCGGGATGGAGGACGAGGGCGAGCGGAGGAAGGCGGCAGCGCGGGTCGCGCTCGGGCTCGTATATGGCCTGCAGGCCGATGGGAGGGGCAGCGGAAACTGAAGTACTATAATAGGCAGGGGCACCACTATGGCCAATGAATATCAAGGAACATCACGACCAGATTATACTACACATGCTTTTCATACCCCTCTCGGAAGACGACTGACATATTAGCACCCTTCTGATGTACATAACAGCTCATTCCATTAGACTAGGATCGTGATTATGACACTCCCGGCTTGGTTTCCGGTAAAGTCAAATTGCATTCAATGGTGTCATATCAGACCGGCTGCCTTCCGTTGTGTCATGAGGCAGCTCATAGCGACCGTGGTAGGTTTGGCTTGAAACTCACCATGAAAATGGGTGTTGAGGTTTTGTCCGTTAGATCTGGCGCTTGGTATGTGCATATATTCTCCTTGCACGATGTTCTCTCGTCACTCAAGTATAGAAGAAAGGTCAGCGTGGACATGTAAGCTTTGGACGACGCAATATGGCACATCGGCTGCCTGAGGGCGTGCGGTGAGTGATAATGAGCGAACTCGAACTCATTGTGGAAAGATCACGAACAGAGGACTCGGCTTCTGGATCGATTGAGTTCTCTGAGTTCAGGATGCTGGAGGCATATAGCTTCAGCTCACCGACGTTACAAGCCAAACGGTGTTAAGCAGCAAACAAGCATTGATGAAGAAGGTACTGGCGTAAGTGCCTGCAGAAGGTGGTTAGAGCATATTACCTTCACCAAGCAGCCGTACAAACCTGTCACGAGTATGTGGTATTTAGGTCGTCCATGGAATACATCCTTCCTTCGCCCCAGATCCTGAATGATTGTATACAATTATAACGAACAAAGAGGTGTGCGCATGGCTTACGAGTACGGCCACGACGGGAGAGAGTGCAGAGATAGGTATCACTAGACTCCCAATCGCGCAAATGATGTGCGGCATCATGAGGTGTCCATCAGGCAAAACGGGAGGTGGGTAGCTGCTAAGATAGGCAAAAAAAGCAGTGACAGCTGTCTCGACGTATGTCAGATTCTGTGGAGAGTTACGGTACGATGCATACATAGCTGCGTAATTTCGGACCCCATAAGGACCGGGACCACCGTCAGCATTTTCCAGGTCGCTACGTCTTGGATTCGTTGAACCAGGCATATTTGCAGGAGTATAATCACGATGCTCTATCTGCATCTTTAGTACCAAAACTCCAGTAATCCAATGTTCTCACATCGACAACTATACCTGAAGGGACGAATGAGGGCTCTCGTCAAAACGGAGCACAGCAAAGACGCACTAGTCAAGAATGCTATAACGGTAAATAAAGGTTAGATACTAGCTGAATGGAGAGTTGCATGAGTTACACGCACGCCACTCATTGAAGCCTATAAATAATGAAGGGGTCAGTGCCCCTACGACGATCCCAAAGTTCCGCAAATCGCTTACCGATGTCACTTGTCGTGGTATCATCGAGTAGTTGCACGAGGAACCCGCATTCAAAAGCGAAGGCGATCATGAAAGTCAGAACTAAGGCGAGTGGCTGCAACTCGTGAGACCAGACAGTCTACGCGAATGGGCTACCAACATACAACGATGATGTCACGGCCCTTGGGAATCCTCTTTCTGAGGAAATATTATGAATAACGCCATATCGAACATGGGCGCAAGTACATACCTGCCTGCCATGTCGAAGGCGAGGGAGCTTGCCTTGCTTCCCAATAGACTGGTCCACACGAGGTTAAGCATGATAAGGGACAGGATCCATTCTTGTCTGAACATCCACAATTGCTCTCATGAGGATCTGAGCTACTAGAGGCGCTGCGCGCGGACACACCTAGAGCTCGACATAACATCTAAAATCATCATTAGTACGGCGCCGTCGATACGCGACTGACAATGAAACTGTGTGACAGAGCAAAGCCTCGAGCTCCTAGCATGTAGCACGTACTGCAAGTCGGATAGGCGACGTGAGTAAGGCCGATGAATATCCCCCGTGCAGCACTTTATGCGTACCAATGAGTCTGACCGCCCTTCTTCCGCTTGTCTCAACCTGTGCAAGCCTGGCTTGAACCGCTCCCACAGCGCACAAAAATGCACGTTGCGATAGCTATAATCACCGCGGAGACAACCTAAAGTGATGGATATCAAGGTCTCCATACCTATCTCCGATTTTGATACCTTCTCATCGCGCGCGCTTCGGATCACATTGTTTTCAGAGGCGAAGAGCTCGATAGACCCGACGGAATTGTATGGAATTGGAACATCATCCCTGTACGACGACTGAAGCTGAGCTATGATATCACTGTTAATCCCGAGGTAGGCATGTCGCTGTGGAGTAGTGGAGATTAACTAGCCTGGAAAACTAGTGTCGAGAAGATAGGAAGCGTCGTAGAGGGTGATGGGAGATGAAGCGGACAAACTGGGAACGATTGAGACTTAGCTCGCATCGCAAAGGTTGACTTCGTGGGATGTTGAAATAGAGCTTTAGGGATATGGTATATCGTCACCCATATTCAGTCCCGGAACGTTCGCAAGGGGCAAACGAAGCCATCTCTGAGGTAATAGGGTGCGCGTAATCTCACCACGACAAATGGTCGGTATGGCAGCTTCATTGTTGTTGTATTTATATTCCTCAGTGTTATCGACAGCTTGAAAGCAACACATAGCGAAGATATGTCAACAGATTCTACCTATCAGTATGTGAGACTATACTATACACAGTTTGTTGATGTTCTTACGTACATTAAGCCTCCTCCGCCTCCTCTTCCTCATCGGCGTCATCTGCGCTGTTCCCGCTGGGGCCCTCCTGCGGACCCTTTCCAGTCTCGTCTCTAATGCCACCCTCCGAGAAATTGAGGATCCCGGCAACGTCCAGCAGCCTGACAATCTCCTCCGCTTCATCCACCTTGATACTCCCGAGCACCTTGTTGACATTGTCGAGGTTCTGCGACTTGAGCGCCTCCTGCAATGCCTCGGGGAAGCCCTGGAACACGTCCCACCGCAGCTGCAGCATCTTGCGCACATCTTCGATGTTGACATTCTCCAGCCCCTCGCCCTCGACGGTGAGATGCTCGGGCGGCGGGCCGTCAGGTACGTTGAACGAGATCGACTGGTTCGGGTTCTCGGGCACGAGCTGGATCTGCTCTGCCCCAGCTGCGGCGGCAGCTTCTTCCTGCTTCGAAATCCGCACGCGCTCGACGAGGTGTGCGTACGTATCCGCCACGTCCTTCTCGAATACGGCAGTGGCTCGCGGGTCCTTGACCACCATCCTGGGCGTGTGATATGAACATCTGAACAATGACAGAAAGAGCACGACCCACTTGTGGAAGAACACCCGGACACCATCGCCACCCAGCTTTTCGCAATACTGGAGCAACAGGCTTTGGTGAACACATTGTTGTGCGTACTTGCTCTTCCCCGCGCTCTGAGCCCTAAACGCCGCCACAAGGAGGGCGTCCGATGCGCCTGGCACAATGACGTCTCGGTGAGCTTTGATGAACTCCCAAGACTCCTCGTAGCCACGCAAGGGAAGATAGGAAAAGGCTTCTAATGATGGAGTGAGCTCTGGCAACTCCTCTTCTTCCTCAGCCTCTTCCGCCGCAGCCGTGGATGGCGATGATGCCGGCTGAGCTGTCCCGGTAGCAGCCGCCACTCCCTTTGGATTCAGCGTCTCGAATTCAGTCGTTGTAACAGTGGTCTTCTTTTTCTCTCCGTCCATCTTAATAGCCTTGATCGGTGGCGGCGCCGGCTTTGGTGGTACATACTGAAGGCAATGGGACATAAGTTGTGCACGCGGCAGAAGGATCATTGCTGCTCACATGAGATTCGAAACCTTCGTGGATATCGTCACTTGTGATCTTCCTCTTCGTTTCCTCTTCCAACTGCTCCAGCTCCTTCTTCAGCCCCTTCTGATGCTCGGACATCTGAACAATATGAGTCTTGAGCCCTTCCACGAGAGCTTCTCCAAGCTTCGGATCGCCCTTCTCGACGCCCTTCTTTTTGGTATCATCGTATACCTTCAGCAGCAACGCGAGCAGCATCTCGTCGTAGGTCTTCTGTCCCGGAGCATTCGTGGGCGGCGCCTCGGGCGATGGTGCAGTCTGGAACCGCTCCACAAGAACTGAGAAGTGTCCTGGGCCTTTTGACGCGACCTCTTCCGTGATCGTTTGCAAGCGGGGCCCAAGCACTTCATTGCACGCGATGTCCGCTTGTAGCTGGGCCATACGCATCTTGCGCATCTCCCGCTTCTCGTGAATGTCGCGCTGCTTCCATCTGAAGGGCGACGCGCTCAGCAATTTGGGTCGGATGCGCAGATGCTCGTGACGCACCGTACCAAGGATTTGTGGTCAACGTTCGGGTGTCCTTCGATGTCGGAATCGTCAGAGATCTATCACATTATAACACCGGTTAACAGCGACTCCGCGATTGAATGCAATAGTGACTGACTTCGAGCGCGTCCCACTTGGAGTAGTTCAGCGGCATGGTGACTGATTTATTGAATGCGATTAAAGCTGAAGCTGAGGGCAAGTTAAGGTATATAACGGCATGCACGGAGCAATGTGTCTTCGGAATCCTAGGATCTCGATATACACGAAGGTTCTCGAACCGACGCGTCTATTGGATCGGTTCACGAAAGTGGACGAGCTGATTCGGTACATTGGGCGATCACGACAGCTTTGGTAGTGGGCTCTCTCTTCGTTAGATCTCCATGGGCGACCGTTGTACTGTCGACGTTGCGGTCATTGCAGCAGGCTGGCAACCATGCCCGACCTGGACTTCACTGCAAAATGCTGCGAAACACATCCGGAACCGGCCTTCGATCATTTGATTTCGCATAGCCAAAACCTTTCTTCCTGGATCGACGTAATTAGCCCACAATTGCAGCGAGTAGAGTATATTCAACTACGTTATTCAACTGCAACAGCCCTCATGCAACCCGCGCTATGTGTTCATTACTGTTCCTGGGATGCATTTGACCTATGATCTCCACCTCATCGCAACATCTTGTAGCTACGCGAATTGCTCTTTCTGGGCATCCGACGTTAACGCGTCGTTAAAGCCGAGATCTACGAAATCTGCAGTGTAATCTGCTCCTTCCAAGCTGCTGACACGGCTAATATCATCTCCTTCTGACCACTGTCACTACGTTCTCCAACACGTCGACATAAGGCAACCCGTTGTCCTCTTGCGTGCATACCCTCCTCTCCCAGTCAGTACTTGACAAAAGGGCCGGTAATATAGTAAGCCTCGCTAGTCTCTCGCTGCAAGCTGGAATAACCTGCACTAGTGGCTATGCTCCTGCCGACCGCTGGTGGCGCACGCCGCCGCACCGGACTAATGTCTCCTCAACCAAGGAACAACACCCATCGAGACGAACCCCAGGTTCCCCTTCCGCCCATAGATTCCACCAATCCTACCCGCCCATGCATAGATACAATCACGCCCAAACCTCTAGAGTCCGGTCCTCTGTCTGCGCCTCTGGCTCACAGCAGGTCTAAGTTCCTGTCTATGCGGCGGTCGACAAGCGCTGCCGCCGTCCCTCAGATCAAGCGGAACCCTCACGCTGCGCGCCTGGAGAGCCATGACGTTCCCGAGCGCGTCTCCTCTGCTCCTCCCCACGGGGAGTCCCTCATGCGTCCTTCTTTCTCCTCCACGACGCCGAACTCCGCTCCGATGAAAACGCCGCGACGCTCGACGACTGTCGAGCGGTGGGAACCGGTGTCGTCCGAAGATATCATTGATAGACTTCCCTCCCTGGTGAGCGGAGTTTTCGCCAAGTAGCGCTAACCGCGAATGGTTCTGAATAGTTGTTCTCGTGCCAGGGCATCAGCGACAGAGCAAACACGATGTCACTTGAGCAGTGGGAGGGCGCTCAGCACGATTCAGAGCACGCAGCGGCTGAGGAAGCCGATCTCGACCAACTCAGAGAACTGAGCAAGAAGATGCAAGCGCGCGAATCTCAATTCGCAGTGAAAAACGGGAAAAGACACCATCCCTTTCCAAACAAGCATGTGCCGTACCCGAGAAGCTATGACAGAGAGGTGATCGACCAGTACGTACACAAGAAGATGTGTTCGTTCCCTGACAACAGGTCCTGATCATTGTATAGCGATGTGTGGTGCTCGATGTGGTCGTTGCAATTATCTAGCAACCTTGCATGGCATATATTCCAGACTCCGCCTAAGAAAGTGTGCGTAATCCGTCTTGCCCGATGACTGTGATAACGACCACCAAGCCTCAGATTGGATATTGGTTGTGGTCAGCCTGTTTTTAGCTTGAGATGCCGTGATTCTGAGCTTTGTATCTCAAAGGCACCGGATCATGGATCATGAATGCCGCTCTCAAATGGAAAGTATGATAATTCGAGTTCGTGCAACCGATTGAGATGCTGATGCGCGTAAGATAGGACACACGTTTTGTTGGTTAGTTGCACCACCGAGTTCCGCGAAATGCTATCTCTTATATAGCTGACAGGCTTGGACGTTGTGCCTCTCTACCCTGAGCTGGAGCACATAGATCCTGACTTAGCCTCTCGTATTGAATGGGTACAGTGTAATTTGTGAGTGGTGATTCTTCCAGCGGTTGCCACAACGCTCAGGTCGTCGAGCAGCCTGGAGGGACTGCCATTCGCAGATGGAGAATTTGATTTTGTGTAAGCTGCCACACCACAAGACTGTGTGCTCAAGGATTCAATTCCTATGTCGTCCACAACGTAGATTTATTCGACGGATTGCTCGCGGAGTACCCGAGGATAAAGTGAGCTCACCATATTGTGCTTGTCCAATCTACTAACCGGATAGCACAGTGGGATGGGCTTTTTGAGGTAGGAGTGCGTGCAGCCTCTTTGAGATCAGCTTCTCATGCAAGCGAACACCCGCAGGAACTCGTACGAGTGCTCAAGCCAGGGAGTGTCTTTCAGGTCTGTACATCGAATCCGCCGGATTCCCATGGTGTCTAACCATACTCAACAGATATCAGAAGAAGATTTGTTTTTCCCCGGGGTGCAACATGATCTATCCCCTCCCGCTACTCAGCCGGAGCCGTCTCCCTTCAAGTCCGCACCATCGTCCCGCCTCGCCTCGCCAAGTAGGCGACCGCGTGCGCCTACTCCGGACTCGATCCCGTCGGCGCAAGGCGAATCTTCCAGCTCGACGCATCACTTGCAGAGTCCGGGTGGGTCCCTTCTGACGAACCCGTCCGCGCTCCGTACCGCCGAGGACCTCCTGCCCTTCCACAGCCCAACAAACCCCCCGCCCAACGTCCGCGACCACTCCATGCTTGAATTTATCTACAATGAAATGCACGCCGCACGCTTCATCAACCTGCAGCCGCTCTCCATTTTGAACAATTTGATACCCCTCCATTTCAGCAGTACGTCACTGATAGCGATATGTGTCGTCGCGATATTGACTTCTTTAGGGGTCCGCACGCATCCTCCGCTGATAACGACATTTCCGCCACCGCCCCGCCGAGCCCGCGCGCCTGCTAGTGCCAGGCAAAGCCGCGATCACGGATCGCACGAACAGCATGTGTCGAATCTAACAGGGCTGGGCCAGGCCTGCGCCGCGCAGATGCTGCAGGAGCATGCTGCCGCGTCTCCCGGCCATGAGATGATATCTGAGCGCATCCGCAGACTCGATCTCGCACTGCTGCATCCGGAAGGCGAGTCGCCGTACGTGGGCGTCCCTGAGATCATAGCAGGGACCCGGATGTACGTGAGGACCGACCTGGGAAGGTACACCGCGCACGCACCGGCGTTGGTCTTCCAGCCGAACGATTACCAAACCAAAGACGATGTCCATCACCCTGCATCTTCGCCGTCCACACCAGGAGGCGCGCCGCACTATACTATCGCTGCGCTGGGGCCTGTGGAGGAGCGTCTGCCTATTGACGCAATCCAATTTGATATGCGGACGTTGAATCTGCATTTGTCCGTGCAAGTGCAGGAAGTCCTTGCATGTGCGGAATCAATGTGGGATTTCGTAGTAGAGTTCCAGAACACTCATGGGGAAGAAGAGGAACTGCGGATACAAGAACGTGCAGGACGGCGATTATCCCGCAGTCACGGGGAGGTAGCGGGGGCGTTGGCCGCGATATCGAGGGAGAGCTCGATGAGGACGAGGCTGTTGCATCTCACTAGAGCTGACTTTGACATGATGCTCATGAACTACAAACTGTACGGTTTCCATAAATCACGCATATTTTTTCGGAAAGCTGACGCAGTCGGCTAGCGACATGCAGGATCGCCTCGGGTTCAACGCCATACTGCAGGATCGACTTGGGTGGGACCCTGGCTTCCCCTCTATCACAGACGAGCGCAAAGAATTCGACTCGATGTGCCACGTCTGGGAACAATTCCACAACAGTCTCCGTGCGGGGTCTCAACACTCGCTCGATCAGCCCAACTCCTGTGCGGTCTCGTTCGTGAGCTCGCATGACTCTCACGACGACCAAAGCGAGTGTTCCGACCATCATAGCGCGGTCAATGGCGAGGATTCTGCGCGCGGGCGGAAGAGCGGCAGACACACGGGCTCGCAACGGACGCCAAGCCGCTTCGACGGGCACCCATCCGCGCCGCAACGTCCCCCATCCGTCGCCCCATATGAGCGACTCAGCAGGACCATCCGCCTGTTCACCGCAATCCGGCCCTAGGCAGGCTGGCACCGCCCAGAAGAGCGCATGGAATTGTCGGCACCGATGGAGTGGCGACTGGTCGAATCGAGGCTTCATAGATTATCGGGCGAGGATGCGTTTTCCCATCGTTGTCGGGGCGCGGAGTGGCCGCCAGCTTATCTCGGGCGCAATGAGATCTCCGCGTGCGTTCGTATGTTCTACGAAGGACCGAAGCGGCCGTTGCGCACGCCCGTGCGGGCGACGAGATCGCAGCGGGCACGCGCGAGCGAGGTATACAGGGCCCGATTGAGCTTGATTGATGGGACTGAGGCGTGTGTCCGCTACCGGCCCGAGGGCCTTGTCCCCGGGAGCTTCTGGCGTGTGTGCCGCTGTGCGGGGTGTTCGAACGGCGTGAGATGAGCTTCTGGCTCGCTATGGATGCGCCTTCCCCGCGAAATGCCCTTAATTTCGCGCGCTTCTCGCCTGGCGCAGTGGAACCTTCCCGCATTGTCCGCTTCTTTCCTCATGCACCTGCTCGATCTGAATTGGGCATGCTGACACGCACCCAGGCACAGGGCCCTGCAGAGTTGGCGCGCGGGCGGCGGCGTGTCCCCGAAAGGCTCGAGCGAGCCACCGAGCCTCTCTAATAGCACCCGCCTGCGCGGAGCCCACGGACAGTGTGCAGCCAGCGAGCAGAACGGGTGGATCGTCGGCCGGATCAAGGACAGGCCGCGCGACGATCCTGGACGGTGTTCTATGACTCTTACATTTGCTCATCTCGCCTGGCGACGGTACGCGCTGTGTGTGGCCTGGGAAGCGCCACCTGGAGTTAGGCATCTGCAGCCTCCACGCCCTCGGGAAGCGGTCTCGAGCGCGCATGTCTATATCCGTCCCAGGCAGCTCCAGGCTGGGGCCGTGGCTGCGCGCCTGACGCGGCGCAGGGACTCCTCAGGGACCGTGAGCACCATGCGGGGACAGTGCAGCAGCTGTGGCCTGGGCCCGCCGTGTGCTGCGCCTGAGACCCGTCCATATAAGGTCCGTCCGCTGCCTTTCTGGGACCGACTTCCCATTCCTGCGATAGATGCACTGTGCTCGGCGAGCCCCTAGGCCTGCTGCCCAGGACTGTATGCAGATGCTGCGTGGCGCGACGGACATGGAAGGAGCGCAGCTGCGCCCTGGCCAACTTTCGTATTGCATCCTGACTCATGCTATCAGAGTCCGTAGCGCGTCATCCGGCCGCAGCCAATGTGGCCTTCGCTCTGCGCGAGAGGCAGCATGCATATGGGCGGATGTCGGAGAAAGCGTGGACATACGGCAGACTCCCACCCGCGTCCAGAATCGGGAAGCCATCGCGCTCTAGCTCCCCCCAAGCCCACCCGGGGGCGCCGCGCGAGCTAGAACCTCGCCTCGCTGCAGGCACATTTCGGCTATATCAGCGCGGGACGCCTCCCCCGCTGACGCGATACGCTGCGAGTAACGAGCTCTGTGATGCGCCACATATCCTCCATGCCGTGCTGAACATGTCAGCGTCGTCGAACGGCCCAAGACAACATTGCAGGCCGCCCAACGCCGACGATCCGCCCGCTGCCCGACCCCAGACACGCCGAAGGAGCGCACCGTGACCCGCGCGTTCTCCCGCTTTCCACGGACATTGCGCGAACGCGCGGTGGCTGTGGCAGATCGCCGCCGAGCCCGGAGGGCATTGGCGGACGTAAACGGGCGCATGGGCAAGGCCCGGCCGGCGCGCGGCCGCCTCCGCGACGGTGCGTCGTCAACTATGATCCTGTTTCATGAGCGATACATGAACGGCCTCGCGCGCGGCCCCGCGGGCTTCGCGCATTCAGTGGGGCGAGCTTCGCGGCGTTGGCGCACCGCTCGCCCGGCTCGCAGCGCGCAGCGCCGGCTGCAGCCCACGCACGCTTTGGGCCGATCTGCCGCGAGTGATTATTTACGTCTTGGAGAGTGCGCACCGCGCACCGCGCGCGGGACCTCGGCGCCGGGCGGCTGCTGCCTCTGCTTCGCGCGCTAGCCGTGTCGAGCGGCATCGACGTCGCTGGCGGACTTCTGCTTGCGTCGACGATCAGAGCGATCACAGATACAGATACAGATACCTAGAACCACGTGCGCTGCAGGCTGGCTGCTGCTGGCTGCTGGCTGCTGGCCACGTCGACGGCGACCATGCGTGGTTCTTCGCGCGAAGTGAGAAGGCGTCGATCCTGGGGCATCTCCGCCGCTGGGCTTGGCCAGCGGGCGTCGCGGTGGACGGTGAAGGATGTGTCGACAATTAATCACTACGGCCGCCCGAGGCTCGTGAGCCCACATTGCGATATCAGTCATTGACATCAATCGTTTTGGCCGCCTGACAGGCGTGCCGCCGTGCCCAGCGCAAGCGAGGCAGTCCCTGACAACGTCATCGCATCAGCGCACAGCGGAGATGGTGTGGACGCGCATCGTGCTACTGTCCCCGAATGCACTGTATTGCCCTGGCGAGCCGGAGACAGGGTCTGTGAAGCGAAGAACCGAGCACGGTGTCGACGCGACATATGTTTAGAGCGCAAGAACGGTCTTTCCGTGATGCTTCTCCGTCAGCCGTGCATGATTGTGCGAAGATAGGGTGCCACAGTACGTCAAGCACGTCTGAACAAGCGTTCATGTGTTAGGCTGCAATGGCCCTGGACGGCAGACCGCGCGACGCATGGGGACAGCGGGCGCGGAACGAGATCGTTTGCTCATCAAAAGATTGATGCGACCGAAGGGGA
The DNA here is from genome assembly GCA_029448655.1 of Wolfiporia cocos. NCBI lineage: Eukaryota > Fungi > Basidiomycota > Agaricomycetes > Polyporales > Phaeolaceae > Wolfiporia > Wolfiporia cocos. Next base: position 3,150,585 of record JACCLO010000011.1, on the reverse strand, counting down.
AGGGAATTCCTCGATATGGACGATGCACAGAGCTCGGACATAATTGGAACGTAAAGATCGACTAAATTTACACCTTCATATAACAAGCTCACTGTATAACAAGCTCGACACCGCGCCGGCGGACATCACAGATACGCGCGCCAAGCCGTCCTCGAGGACCGAATCTAGCTCTCAGACGCAGGCCCGCGCCCACACAAGAGGCTCCACAATTCATCCACGGGCACGCGCCCCCTCGGGGGCTCCTCGATCGCAGAAGCGCACCGCGACGGCACACCGCAGCACGCCGCGCCGCGCCGCAGCTCGCCCAAATATGGGCCGGGGCCTGCCTTTCCGGGCGGCCCACGCGCAGGCCGTCCGCTCGCTGCGCCGTGCCTGTCGATGAGATCCCCCGCGAGCTTGTGAGCTTGAGCTTGCGTTATGACGATGCTCCGGATCCTCGCCCCAAGCAGGCGCGCTGCTCCGCCGGTCGCCGCGCTCGCCCGCGCTGTACGTCATCGCCCGAGGCCTGGGCACACGCCGTACGTACGCCGCCGTCGCCGTCGCCGCCCGTGCCCGCGCAGAGCCTCGCGGCCACCCGGCGGGCGAGCCTAACTGACAGCGCCGCGCATCCTCCGATATATGAGCCCTGCGCGCGTGCGGCGGCGATCGCGGCGGCGCAGCGCGCACAGGCGACGAAGCATCCGCAAATGGGCATCCGCCTGCCGTTTTGGCTCGCGCCTGCGACCGGGCGGGGCCCAGGGGGCGCCGATCTGCGGGTGTGGCGCGGGCGCGCTGTGCTCGATCTGGACGCGGTGCGAACAAACCTTGCGATAATGGGCCCGGCGTGCTGCGCATTGCGCAAGTCGCTACGCAATAGGAGAGGGCACGATACGGCACGTATACAGGGCCCGCTTGCCCCTCCCGCGATGCAACGTACGCCTTCCGCGCGCGGTGAGTACAATGGGCCAGGCACGGCCGGTCCGCACGCAGCGCACAGCACTGACGGAGATGCATGTAAGCGGACGACCTGGGCCCGCGGCGCGACCGCGACCACAGCCACGACCGCGACGATTAGCAATGCGGTCACGGGCTGTGCACGCGCCTCCCAAAGTAGCTCAAGGTTCGCCGCGCCCACCGCAGCTGGGTTGGCGAAGCGTGCATCGAGAGGGCCCGGGCTCGACGCCGGGATAGGCAGGCCCCAGCCGCGGCCGCGGCAGCCTCAGCATTCAGCAGCCCGCGCGCGCGCTCCCGGCTGTGGCCAGCAGCGCAGCGCACATCGCCGTACCAACCTTGTGCCCCCTTCCGCTCCCGGCACCGCGATCAGCCGCATCAGCTTCCGTCGCCAAATCGAGTCATAGCCATTCTCGCGCGCGCTCCACCGGGCACGCACCACACGCACGCGGGCGGCAGGCGCACCAGAATGGCAGGTGCCTTTCCCCTCTCGGCGGGAGCCCTTCCCCTCTCGGCGCGGGCACGCACCCCAAACCCAGTACGGCGGGTGCGACGCGTCAGACCGGGGCAGCGCAAGATCCAGGGCGGCTGGCGTGCGAGCCTGGTTCTGGTGCGAGCCCGCGAAGCCCCGCGCGGTCAGATGAGCGCGCCTATCGCCCGGGCGCAGTAGTCGCCCTGCTGGGCGGCGACATGTGGGTGTGGTGCGTGGCACGGCAGGCGGAATGTGGGGATCGTCGCGGGCAGCTGCAGAGACGGGTGGCGCGGCAGCCGCCTGGCCTGCGGCGCTGTCAGAAGTGGCATGTGGGTCCGTGCGCTGCATCAGCACGGTGGAGCGATGAACCGATGATGATCGCCGCCCGCGAGCTTCTCTGCGCGATCCGCCGGGGGCAGTAGTCCACCGTCCCATACCATATCGAGTCGGATGCCGGACGCACCTCAGATATCTGCCCGTTCCATGGCACGGACGCGCAGCAGCGGACGGCAGTGCGCTGCATTGCTGTCGCACACGCCCGCGCCACTAGCCCCGGCGCGGGCACGGCCCATGCGGAACGTGGCGCGCACTGAATTGCGCGGGACGCACGATCATCATGCGATATACAATGAGCACATAGCCACCGCGAGCGGGACGCAGAGATCGTGATCCCCCGGATACGGGGCAATGATTGATGTGGCAGATGACGCGCGCGTGGCGCCGCGCGCCGTCGCCTGGAGCAGTGCCCGCGGCCTGCCTACAGTGCCCCCGGGTGTCGGCAGAGCAACGGGGCGTCGGAGAACGTGCCAGACGACCAGCGCGGCAGCGCACACGCGCCCGTCGGCGCGCTAGCGTGATGCCTGCCCGCTGTGGCGCCGCGGGCGTCGCGTCGCAGCGCGCCACTAGGTATAGCCACTAACCACGCCGCGCCCGCGCCCCGCCCCAGCACGGACACCGCCCCGACGCTCGACGCCTGGATGCCCGGATGTGCGGGCGCGCAGGGATGACGTCCGCGCAGCCCCAGCGTGCTTCCGCTTCCGTGCCGGCGGGGAGGAGACGCGGGCGCGCCGGGGAAGGGGCGTGTGCAGATCGGGGCATCAGAGCTTGGCGTGGGAGCGGGCGCTGGTGCGGAGGAAGGGCGCGCGTGCGCGGGGTGGGTAGCTGCGTCCGGACGTCTGCCGTCGAATCTGGGGGCGGGATGGGGGCGAGATATATGGCGGGCGGGGCGTCGTATTCTCAGGCTGCGGGGCGACGGGGGACGGGGGAGGGGGGACGTGCTGGAGCGGGAGGAGGTCCCCCCCGGGGGATGACAGAGCTGCGCCGGCCGACTCGGGCACGGCCCTGCATTGTGTGTGCCTGGATCGCGGTTCCCTGGGCGATGGCGACGGAGGACCCTAAAAGGTGCGCGGTGGGGAACCCTAGGCGGCGCATGCAACATGGAATAGGGGACGTGCAGGGCCCGGGAGGGAGCGCCGGTGTTGGTTTTTTGGGCGGCGCGGACACGGTGGGAAGCAGGGGTTGTGAGCTCGTGGAGAGACGGCATGTGTGTCGGCGTGCGGGGTACGAGGCGGGGCTCACGGCGCCCGCACGCTAAAGATGTAGCTGTAGCATATGTCCTGGGCCCTGGAGAATTACCGAAGCCTGCTCAGAAATTTCGACGAGGGCGTGATCGCCCCCGGCGCGAGCGAGTGGCGGTCCGGTGGCTGCGGGACGCGCGGTGGTGTGCGCACCGGGGCATCGTCCTCGGCGTGATGCTGGGAGGACAATTAACGTAGATCTGCCGCGTGTCGAGGCCGGCGGACCACCACATGCGCGGTGGCGAGCGCGGGCAGGTATAGACGGCAAAGGAGACAAGTCCGGATTTGTCGCATGCGGGTGAGGAACCGCGGAGTCACCGATCAGTGCATCATGGGAGACGACGACTGGAGCTTGCTGATGGGACGCTGCATCTGCGCGGGGACGTCGACGGGATCTCGCAGATCGGCCGAGGCGAGTGGGGTGCAGCGATGCATCTGCACGGGAGCCGGGGTCGAGGGCCTCGGCGACGGGGTGCGCGCGATCTGGGAGGCGTGGCGGGCCGGGGACGTAAGCGGCTGGCCTCATCAGCGTCCATTCAGTCCTCGGGCGATTTGCAATGCTGATAGCGGAAAGCGTCCGAGCGAAGACGCGCTGCCGCCATTGGCAATTGCGGTCGTCGTGCACCGCACCGTGGCAGGGTGCGCGGCGAGCACATTCCATAAGCGACTGCCGGCGCGCGATGGCCGACAGCGCGCGCGATGGCACGTCGCGCCGCTGACAGCACGCCGACCAAGACGGAAGTGCGCGTCAAGGCGCGTGCTGCGCCGGGAAGCTGCGCGCCGCCATCAGCCGCCGCGTGCACCGCAGGGCCGGCGCGTGCACCGCAGGGCCGGTGCTCGCCTGCACACGCGTGCCAGCCAGGCATCGCGCTGCCACGGCAGGCGCGCGCGCCAGAAGGGGCAGCGTCGGGAGCCGGCGCAGTGCACGGCCCAATGCGGCTGTGCCCCAAATATAGTCATGGGGCTTCCATATGCGCAGCGTGCCTGACGGGCGGGGTCACGCGTGGGACGCGCGGACACGCCACCGCGTTCGCTGTCAGCGCAGACGCGGGCACGGGGCTCGGCAGCCGAGACGGGCAGGAGGGACGCCATTCTGGGCGCGGGCACGGGCACCGGGACGAGCCTGGTGATGGGGGCGATAAGATAGCGCGGTGGCGTGGGAGCCCCGGCAGGGTGCGGCAGCGGGGACGTGGATATAATAGGGCAGACCCGCAAATGGGAATCGAGTTTCCTCGTCCAGCCCCTCCCCTTTTGGCCAACGCCTATTCGGGCGAGTCCCCCATCGTCGCTGCCACTGCGCCCGCTGCTGCCCGCGACACCGCACTCGTCTTATACCAGTTGATGGCCTTTCGCCCTCCAGCCCCGGCCACGACCCAGTACCCCCCTGCCTACCCCGCCCAGCCCCTCGCCCCCATGGCCGACCCCGTCTCGCCCGTCTCCGCCAAGCGCCGCGCCGACGGCCTCCAGGACCCCTCCCAGCCCGTCGACCCCGACGGCTTCATCGCCGACCACGACGCCCAGGAGTCCGGCGCCGACGACGAGGACGACGAGGAGAAGCCAAAGTCCGACAAGAAGGCCGGCCGCCGCAAGATCAAGATCGAGTTCATCCAGGACAAGTCGCGCCGCCACATCACCTTCTCCAAGCGCAAGGCGGGCATCATGAAGAAGGTGCGTCGTGTCCCCGCCCGCGCGGCCCTGCTGACGCGTCCCCAGGCGTACGAGCTCTCCACCCTCACCGGCACCCAGGTCCTCCTCCTCGTCGTCTCTGAGACCGGCCTCGTCTACACCTTCACCACCGCCAAGCTCCAGCCCCTCGTCACCCAGCCCGAGGGCAAGAACCTCATCCAGGCCTGCCTCAACGCCCCGCACGGCTCCGTGCCCTCCTCCATGCCCGTCGGCACGCCCCTCGGCCGCTCGAACCCCATGCCGATGCCCCCGCACCACCAGCAGCCGCCCCAGACGCAGAACGTGCCCGGCGGGCTTGCCATCGGCGCCGCCGCCAAGGACGCCGACGACGCGGACGACGACGCGGACCCCGACACCGCCCCCGACACCGCCCGCACGCGCAAGCGGCGCCGCGCGTCCTCCTCCGCGGGCGCCGCGCAGTCCGCGTCCGCGCAGGGCCAGCAGCAGCAGCAGCAACAGCAACAGCAGGCCCAGCAGCAGGCACCGCCCACGCGCAACCCGACCTCGCCCCACGCGCGCCCGCAGCCGATCCCCGGCGGACAGCCCCCCGCGCTCGCGATCCCCGGCGGACAGTCTCTCCCCGGCGCGCTCGACACGTCGCCCCGCACTGCCCAGCCGAGCCCCGGGTACAGCAACGCCCCCGGCGCGTATGGTGCGCCCGGCGCGGACATGTACGGCGCGCCCCCGCAGGGACACCAGGGGTACCCGCCTGCGGGCGCGTATGGGTACGACGCGGGCGGCCCCGGCCAGGGCGCGCCTGGCATGCCGCAGGGCCACGCGGGCGCGTGGGGCGCGCCGCAGGTGCAGCAGGGCGGCCACTACGCGCGGAGATGAGGCGCGAGGAGGAGCGCAGAATGTGGTGATGGTACAAGCGGCTTGGCGCGCGCAGGACATTGGCGACGGCGCCCAGCATGTGTAGCAACATGGTTTTTTTTCCTCTTCCTCCTAGTGCTCGTCGGTCGTGATGAAAATCGGTCTGGTGTCCTCTGGTCCCGCTGTCCGTCCCCTTACGTTTCTTGCAGTTACGGGGCCGCCCGCGCTTTCCCGCGAGCGGCCGGATATCCTCATGTGTCAAATACTGTAGTGTAGCCCCAGGTCGAGCGCTGTCGGTTGTCTGCTAGCTACTCGCCCCCACGAATGCGATGTCAATTGATGACGATAGCGTCTGCCTTGCGCGTCGAGCGCCTGAGCGCGCATCCTCGCCTCTGCTGCCGATCCTGCCCTGCAACAAAAAGAGGCAGACGATGTCATGCACGGCATCTGCGTAGCAACCGACGTCCCCGCTCCCTGATCCGAGTTTGAATGGGCTGTTGACGAGCAGCCGCCGTCTTTGTCACGGCAGATCGTTGCAGGCGCGTCCGACCTAGAACAGACCCGCCGGTTTCCCATGCGCGCTGCCACATCACCGGCAGATGTGACCTCCCGCGCGACCGTGGCGCAGCGCATACTCAGTGCGCTGTATATGAGATCCGAGAGCACGATGGAATCGTGTGCGATCGCCAGCGCACACGCACACGATCGGTGCGCCGCGCGAGGCCAGATACGGGCGGAGGGAGGATCCCTCCCGTAAGCTCGTCCGGACGTAACGTATATGACTCGCATCCTACCACCTAAATCGTACGTACGCTAGAGACTGCGGTGGTAGGACGCGAGTCATGCGCGTCTGGGTACGAGACCACCGTGAGCGAGTATAGGGCCTTCTCTGTGACCACTTCCACTTCTCGGCGGGGCTGCAGTGGAAGGCCGTGGTGTTATCTCGGACGCCACAGCTGTGGCAAATCCGCCGAGTTCGCCGAAGTTCTTGGCCAGTGGGCCGCGGCCATTGAGCTGAATGTACGGGCACAACGTCGAGATCGCTGCTCGTCCATTGTCTGACATGATCTGTCAATAGTCTCAGCACATATTTGTATTTGCCCTCTCGGAGGATTGCACCATTCTGCTGGGACGCACACGAGGCCGTGTGGCTGATAGCTCCGAGGGTAGTACGTCCGTCAAACAAGGATAGGAGGTGGAAGGAACTGGGTACTATCTTTGGGAGACCAGGACTCGGATGACCGGGGAAACATCTGATACCAGAGTTATCGGCGCTCTCGGACTGCTCTTCACGACTTTGGATGTTTGAATACATTGCGACAACACAGAACTACAACTAGATATAGTACTCAACGCGATACGCAACATATATCGGCGGCTGCAGCACCATCCAATTTCAATTTGACAGACATGCACACCTCCAGACGAAGGCTTGATCAAGCGCCAGCGGCGCATAAACCCAAACACAACACACCCGTCTCTTCGTACCGCGGTCGACCCTGTCGGTCGGCCGCTGGCGCGTAGCGCTCTTCATCGAGACATCTCCACCTTCGCCCCGTCGTGCTCCGGCGGCCCGTGCAAGCCACGGTGCGACCGTGGGGGGACGCTTGAGCGGACACAGCAGCCAACGCCCGCATCTATGGCAGGCCTAACAGGACCAGCGCGGCGGAGATGCGGTCGTCAAAGCTCTTCATCGGATCCCGTTGCCTGGTCTCTTGTAGTGTCGCTTTGAGGTCTTCGATGCTGTACTGTGGGCCCCTCGACATCACAGCGAGCGCGTACAAATAGCGCGAGATCTCATCATCTAGAACGTAAAATGTGCGGTGGGTGCAGGCGTGGGGAGGGCACAATGTAGGCGTAAGCAAACATGCACAACGGAAGGTTATGCGTACCACTGGGCTCCGCGGAAGGTGCTCTCGACAGGTGGATGTCTTCGCACTGTTGATCCCGGCATTCCCCGCCACCAGGCACTTCATACTGGCAAATCCTTCTATTTGGGTCCGTCAGTAAATAACTTGCGTGGGCCATCTTCAAGGCTTGTATATAAGCCGTTGAAGCTGAGCGAGGATTTGATGTTGAGCCTTGGCTTGAGGTGTGATGTTGTGCAGCCCATTGCGGAGAATCTAATTGAGGCAAGTATTGCAGTAAATGCGCGCGTAACGAGAAAAACCGAGTCAGTGGCGACGAGTAAGGTGAATAATACAAGGTTTGGTTCTGTTGTTCTGTTTCTAGATTTGGTTGAACTTCACATGATACGGAGACCTGGAGGGGTAGAGGGTTATGTGGAATGAGTACAACTCTATGAGGCGACGTTCTTCTACGGAAGAGACATCGTTCAAGACAAGAGGATCGGACATACCTGAGCCGACGTCTCGGCATTTGAGCTGATGACGCCGACTGTTTCACCTTGACGAAGTGGGCTCGGTGAACGTTCGCCGTTGACCTGTAGAAAAGTATACAAAGAGGAACAAACGAGAAGAAGCAGATGATGTAGGAGAGAAGTAAAAAATGTAGACGACGCAAAAAATAAGGTTTAGTCAAACAGTGATCTTTACGCCGCGCGGACGGCAGAAGGGAAGTAGATCCTTGCCACTTGTTCTTGTCTTGCTTCAACGGTGAGAACTATTATCATAGTATGGACAGCGTTGTGAGACGAGAGCCAAGAACAAGGACAAGTAGAATATGTGAGGAAGGGAACATAGCCATTTGAAATGCAAAGTCGGGGAAGTACTTGCCTTTGTCGCCTGTAGTAGGGTATTGCATTGTTTGTAGAGCAGAATCTGTGCCATGTCAGCAGCAAGTAAAACATATTCGTCAGCTGGCATTCGCTGTATAAGTAAAGGGAGAGGACCAATAGGTGTGGCTGCACTGCTTGTATTTACTGAATCCGGGAGAGAAGCGGAGACGGAGGTGGACACTGAAGGCGTTGCTGCGACGTGCTCTTATCAGCGGGCGTCACGACAAGATATGGGTGAACACACCGTTTAATGCGAGGGCAGGGTGCTTCGCTCTGGTATTGTGCTCATGGGGGTTGGCGATGCTACCGTGCGAAAGTGATAGGTCCGCTGCCGACTCGTCGTCCTCTTGCTTCACCGGGGCTTTCGCACGGATGCTTGCTACGCTCTCTGGAGGGGTTGCTGGGGTGGACCGCGACGCCTGGCGCAGTAGTTAATACATCGCGTTCGGGGTTGGAGCTTCCTGAACTCACAGCAGCCAGCTTGCGTAGACGAGTTTCGCGTTCGACCTGAGCAATCTTCTCCTTCATCCGCAAAATCTCCTGCTCCTTTTCCCTCAAGGCCGCAGGCGATCCCACTGATAGTGGACTGGCGGGAGACATTATTCCCATCGATGATCCAGTCCGTGATGGTGGTCGAAGAGAAATTGTATTGTCTCGTTGAAGTAAAGTGGACGCTGCATGGTGTAGCGTTGGACGTCCCCGGCGCCTATAGCTTTGGACTTCATCCTCCGAGCCATCATCCTCCGAATCGCTTAGGTTGATGACACAACGCCGCATGCTGCTCACACCCGCGAATGCCCCGGTCTTCCGTCTAGCCGAAGGTTGGTAGAAGGAGGAATGGTATCCGTCCTGACCGTTGTTTGAATGCGAGTGGGAAGGATCTGGGTCCATGTCAACAAAATCCGCAGCGACAGGTCGCTTGGTTCCACGACGCGATCCAGATGCGAACATTGTGCCGTCGACGGTGTATGACCTGGATTGGCTGGTTAAGAGACCGGGCACTGCGTCCATATCGGTCTCACTCCCAGCAGCCGGAGAGTCCGACTTCGCACGCTGGGGAGTTGATCGGCTCGAAGGCGTCGAATCTCTACCTGGAGAGTTACGAGCAGTGGACGCAGATGGTTGACTATCCCCAGCTGGAGTTGAACGCGGTCGCGTGGACGCCTCAGAAGACGAGGAGCTCGTAGCCGAGCCGGGCTCGTCAATGCCGGATAGCCCAGGGATTGGTTCATCAACATCCATTGCCCTCGCCGCATCCGGAGAAATCACCGGAGCAGGCGCTGTGCCCGTACCATCTTCCTTTTCGGGGGTACGCCCGATGCTCTCGAGGAAGTCATCCACGCTCTTCGTCGAATCGTGCATCTCAACATCTCTCGACTCGGCAGAAGCAGGAGTTGCCGGCGTTGCCACCGGAGAGTCGCCGACAGAACCAGTGGAGTTCTGCTTCTGCTTGCGGGACGCATATACTGCTTTGCGTGCCAACAGTTCCTGTCGACGCTGCATTTCCATGTCGAGTAAGTTCGGATCGACAGTGGGTTTAGATGTTGTAGTGGGAACAAAGGCAGGCGCGAGAACGGACATGGTCTGCGACGTTGAACCTTCTGTATGGGGAATCGTTTGAGGTGTAGGCAACACATGGTTCCGCGATACTGAGGCGGAACGCTGAGGCTGCAGAGTTGTGAAGTCAAGACGCTGAGGCATGTTAACAACATGTGGAGATGGTGCCTGTGCTGAGGGAGGAGGAGGCTCATAAGGAGGGATCCCAGTGATATCGAGATTCGCAGGCAAACGCAGATTTAGCTCTGTGAAGACATAATAGACAATTTCGCGGCTCAAACCGCAGCTGACCAGGTACTCGGGAGGAACACCCCACCCGAGCAGATCCAAGACGATGTCTTTGGCCGTATCGTACTGAAGTTGCGTCACTGGGAAGGTGGTTAGGTTGACCACGATTAGTGTAAAACGGAGCTTACTAGCCAGGCCTGGCCGGACATGGTTGGCGTCGACCACGTAAGGATAAGCTGGAGGTACAGCCTCTAACGGGACGGTCGTAGCTGGCAAGTCACTCCCTGGAGGCTGGGCCATTCTCGTGGGCAAGGATGGCTCAGTCTTGATTGGTGGCAGGTTCGGTAAAGAGGCATTATTGCTGTTCTTCTTCTTGTCCGACGTAGTGGTAGCGGGCGCAACCTCTGGAGGCGCGACCGCTGCCGCTGCTTCGGGCTCACTTATCTCTCCTTCTTCCAAATCTCTGACCTCAGGTTCCTTTGGTTCTGACTTCACTTGAACAGGCGACGCTGCGGCAGTCCTTGTGGGTGTCGACGCAGTCACTGCCGGCATCGCAGAAGCGCCAGGAGATGTACCAGAAGGCTCCTCTTGGCCGTAATCGAGCTGAATCGAGGACGTCACGGTGAGGTGACGAGGCGGAAGACCAGATGGAATCTCAGAGCCAGCCCCAAGCTTGCGTCGCTTGGACTTCAGAGAGGCCAAAGCAGCTGCCCGCAGAGAATCAACGGCCGATGCATCTGATCCCTGCTGATTATTGGTATCTTGAGGTTGCTGGATGACGCTAGGAGCAGACATCACCGTCATTAGAAGCCAATGCGACGATGAGCAAGTATGTGTTGAGGCAAAAGTCAAGAAGATGCAGTGGGAGGTAACAACCAAGCACCATATCAGTCGCTGGCCGCCACGCGCGCAACGCCTCGCGCGCACGCACGGACCACCCAACACCCGGTTGGCCGGGCACTACTCAAACACCCACAGTGCCGGAATATTGGTTCTCTGCTGAACTGGGCTATATAGATGCCCACTATCCACTAGTCTTATTGTAATAGCTGCACATTTAGCGCCGCGGCATAGCAAGCGACTTTCAAAATCACCAGTCGCTGCATCTATCCACAGACACATCAAAAATCCACACGCAACACCGGTGACAGCCCAGTTTGACATCTAAATATACAATTTCCTGAGCGAGCAAGAATCCGATTGCTCAGATTCGATGGCGTCCCGGACTAGAGGTTTGCATGCCCAGACTCTACGTATACTACCAATTGGTCATTCGCCCGAGGACCCTGGACCTGTAACGGATTCTACTCGAACAACCAAGGGCAAAACACCTGGATTGTTCGTTCAGCTCCTTCGTATTAATTTGTGCATGAATAAGCACCAACCGCCTGTGGGGAGTGCGTACGACGTGCGGCCCATCGCCGCTAGAAGACCGTTAATAATACCCCCGTGAGCAGTGACAGAAATATCTGAGGGAATATTCCTTCAGAATAAGTGACTCGTAGCATATTGCAATCACTCACAAACGTCCTGTTGGTTGGTGCAAATGATGTTCAACACAGTTGCCGCGCGTGCTTTGATATGCTCCTTGGTTTCCCGCTCGTCCGGTCTCCATATCAAGTCGTCCTCGGTAAAACCAGGCTCGAAGGAATGAACGGGTGGCGGGAAGTTGCGCTGTATCGTCGAAAGGGGGTTGCGCATGTCGCACGTATGCACCCCATGTTCCTCTCGGAGGTTCTGCGACGCTTGAATATCAGAATCAGGAGCAATGCCATTGTCAGCGAACCTGCCTCAAGTATCATGACTCTTTCATCCCCTTGCGGGAATACGCCGCCACCGCTGAAGGTGATCTCCCAGGTACTCAACGCTCTGTGCAGTGGGCTTGCATAGCACCGGTCAGGAATGGGCATTTCGCTTGGTACTTCAGCTAGCCACGCAGAACGAGCTTCTTGGGCTTGAGTGATCCCGAGGTTTGTTAGGAGGGGATCCGGACCCCAGATAATGTCAGCATCGCCATATAGCTTGGACCAATATCTATGACGCAAGGTTCACTCGTTCATTAAAGTTCGATGCCATGATGCAGATACACGCAACTCGTCCCAAGCCTGTGTAATGGTACACTTAGTAGACTCATGCAATATCATGTGAACGACCACCTACCTCCGTTCCGTACTTTGCCTCTGCAACATTATCTGACAATCGAGAATTGTTCAATACATTCTTGGCCAAATACTCACATAGTTAATACGCACGGAAACCCTGTCCATGTCTACTCAGAAAGAGGACTTTGTACATAGTTCCCGACGGTGCTGATCCATTCAACTCCGCGATACGCGTCGTGAATTTAGACCAACGGTCCGCGGAGTCATCTAGAAGCCCGAAGTGAGAGGGGAGCTGGGAAGAGAACATTTGTGTGTGTATATGTAATGATGCAAAGGAAATGCTTACCGCTCCTATAACGGCGGGATTGGCATCTGGGTCATCCTGGGCGAAGTAACCTGTAACGATCTGCAAATTATCGTCAGCGCGCAGAGCTAGCTGTGTCCAATGGATTCATTCATGGTGACTCACGGAAAACGTGTACATCGAATTCAAGGCTGATGAAGGATCCAAACCCTTGGGCGGTATACAGCTCTACAATGTCGAGCTACTAGCACGTCCCGGACTCCGATCAAGACGATCGCTAGCCCGATGTAACCTATATCGAAGAAGTAGCTATTTATGATTCTGACCAATCACGAAAGCGTACCCGTCGACGTCGACTTAACGGTACTAGCCGATCAACAGATGTGCGAATTTCGTACCCACAGTCCAAGGAGTAGTACGATCTCTGATCAGATCTGATGCAATCAAAGTAGGACACGCCGGAAGTAGTAATTTAGTACCTCGTTCTCCCCAACTGCACCCACAAATCTTGAAGATCAGAAATTCAAATTCTAATTTACTAGACCGATCAAGCCAGGTTAACTTAGGAAGCGATCCCGTTTCCATTACATAAGGAGTCTACACTCTACTGGTGCTACGACGTGTGCATGCCATCATTGCAATCTCAACTCAGCGGTCCAAACCTTTCCTTCATATAATCCTCAAACGTTAATCTACGCACCTCCGGAAATAAATTCCAGTGGCACTCCCACCGCGGTCGCCTGAATGTCCCGGAGCCTTGAATACTCTTTACAATGAAGTAGAAGTTGACAGGGATAGCCGACTGCTCTCCGATCTCCTTGGGGGCGGCATCTGGGTTTGCCACGAACCGATGCGCATCGTCGAGCGAGAAGGAGCGCACGTCGACTTTTCGGCCCTTCGCATACTTGCGGAACAGCTCCATCATGGCGTTCTGCGAGATGGTCTCGCTAGGGAAGTTGAGATAGACGTTCGCAGAGAGATGCGGTTTGCTGAGTGTTGCGACCACGTATCGGGCGATGTCGTTCGTGCAGGACCAGTCTGCGACCGTGTCGCCGTCCCCGACAATGGGAACTTGGTACGTCTCACAATCCTGAGCCCATGGACACCAGAATGGCTCTGGTTTCTTCATAATAGGAGAGTCAGTCACATACAGCTTCAAAAGCCAGCAAAGGGTACATACTTGATCGTAGAGATCACCGGCTCCAATAAATGTATATTCGATCTTGCCTGTCTCTACGGCTGGATGCAGCTTCAGGTGGATGGCAAACCGTTCTTTCTCGTCCCATAGCTATTGTTAACAGACGTTTCAGTATATTCACGATTGAACAAGATAAGCAGAACTGACAGGAGCGATACGCGCGCCTGGATCTCCCGGCGCTCTATACGCGTGGTGGAAGCCATATTCAGAGGGATAAAATCGTTTCACGCCTGATACGAAGTTAAGATTGTCGTTCTCAAAGACTTATCCTATACGTACCTGCATCTATTGCAGCGTCCAGAATTATATATTGCGCCGCGACGCCAGGACCGTTGAGGACGCTCACGACCGCGTCAACACCACGCAAATGGTCCACCATTTCTGGTCCACCTTTTGGATAGTCGCACTCTACCACGCGTAATTGTGGATGACGGGCGAGTAACGACTCTTCCAGCGATTTGCCAGGATGCATAAATGCTACGACGTTCGGTTTGTACTTCCCAATCGAAGGTTCAAGTAGCGCGGCGAGGATGGCACTCCCGAGCATACCGGTGGCGCCAAATAATGCAACAGTCTTGAGCGAATCATGCGCTGTTCTAGAAGACATAGCAGGATACCCCACCACGACAGGCGAACGCGCGTATGTGAAAGAGGCTCGAGGATTTCAGGGAGAAATTCTCACTTTCAGGATATGGAACTGGAGAGTCCTGTTCTTATGGGTGCCAATCAAGCGAAGCATGCTTTCGAGCTTGATATATTGATGAGTGACGATGCAACGCCACTGGAGCTTCCGGCGAAATTACTGTCGTCATAAGCACGTGCACCACATATTTCTGCCCTAAAATTGCATTGCGAGTTAACTAAGCAAATGCATAGGAATCATGGGTTGGAAGAAGACAGCCGACCAGATATGTTACGGATGAACTCACATCATATACCACAACCGGCCACAAGCGGGCGAGGAACGTGACAACTTAGAATGCGGGTACTTGATAGTCATAGTACCCGGTATTTCAGCTAGTCGTATTTAGGGGAGTCCTGACGCAGCACGTGACCGCTAGATGTCTGCGCTGCACGCGAGTTCCGAATCTGAGTGACGGTTAACAACTTCACTCGTGTCAGGATTTAAGAACCAATCATAATAAATTCCAAACCAATCCACATTCCAAACGGCTCAATCCAATAATAACTCAGTTTTATCTGAACCCTTCAATAAAACCCATAAAGCAATAACACCGATAAATCCCTTTATCACAGAAGCCCCAAGAAGACGAACCAATAAAATCCATCACAACACACCTAATCCCAGTACCACAAGGATGCCACAAGGCGACATTCAAACATAACGTTTAACAAGCTCCTGATCTTCCAGAGATATATTTAGTCAAAGGCCACACAAGAACTAATTTTGCTTCTTTCATTAATTAACACTTCACAGAAGCATTCCTGAGAATATCAGAACCACCTATACATTCCAGGAAGCATTCACATTATTCTAACTCAATCACAATTCAAGGATCAGTAGAACACACATGGCTACCACACATCACAGATCCCAGTCATATTACATCCGCCACAAATCCCAGAAACCCTTGACAAAGGTCTAACGAAGTCTATTAGCCTTAGTTCACTACCCAGACACCGCTAAACCATTACAGGTATGCGAGACACATAGGGACACACACAGACTCATGTATATATAGTAGAAACCCACCAAGTCTGATCCTCAGCTTGGTTTTAATCAAGTAATATCCTACTCAGTCCTCTTGTGTCTGGGCTCGGTCTGACAACTCGGCGGATTCACTTGGCTCATACGAAAATCACTTAACTTGGTTTCACTTTTCGCTGGGCAAGTGAAAGGAAACACGCCATGTGCGTACGAGTTGAGATGAGAATGCAAGACGAAGTTGTTATTTCCAAACCAAGAGAATAGCTCTTCGGCGGCTCTCTGGCAGGAAGGGTCACCCGTCTTAGACCTCGCACCGAGTATCGGAGGAATGCGCGTATCGATTCGCGGACCCTTCAATAGATTCGTGAATTCAGATAGCAGATATCATGCTCAGCTTGAAGACACCTGTACATTACCCAATCGATAGCTAATTAGCTTGGCCTACACGTGAGACGCGCATAGCCAGTTAGCTTACAATTCACGTTCAAGGCGTGCTGCCAGTTTCCTCCTGAGGTAGCCTGAGATATTACCTTTTATAACAACATGTACTGTGAGCGCTGCCGGCTCGGCACAGGATTCCCACGCCTAACGACGCGCGCGCGCCCTTCGGCGCCTCGCCGCCGCCGTCGCGCACGATGAGCGTGGCTCCTACCTCAATACTCGGCCTTTTCGCACGGTTCTTTCTATGTTACTAGGTTAATAAATAGTCTGAATACGATTATGACAATGATTTGCGTAATATATGAGGTCTTTGGGGTGGATTGACGGGCGAATCCTTGGATGACACGGGACGGGCGGCCCGAGGTACGTGCAGCCTGGCGCGCGCCTCTCCTAGCAGCAGCTGTCAGCGCCTAATGAGCCACGCGCCGCATGCCCGGGGAAGCGCCCTGCCGCCGCTGCAGCGCACTATGAGCATGGGTCCCGCGTCAATGGCAACCATTTCATGCGAATTTTTTGCTTTCTATAGTTCTCAAACATTATAGATTCAATTGTAGAAATTAAATTTGAATAGAGGATGGATGGGTGGCCGGTTTGTGGATAATGTGCGCCCTGGAGCACATGCACCACTCGGCGCCTGTGCTCTCCAGTGGCTGTTGGCACCTAGTGATCGGCTGTCACGAATTCTTTGTGACATTTAGGTATGACCCCAACGGGGCTCGAACTAGCATACCTACGTCTTATAGTCACATGACCAATCCCGCCTCAACTTACATAGTGGCTCAGTAGTTACAACGTCTGTGCCCCTCTCAGGTCTAGCGCCAAGCTTAGGTAATATACGTACTGACGGACTCATATAACGTACGCTCGGACCATGCCTTTAGGGCTGGCTCACAATAGTAGCGTAGCGTTCCTACATGTATATAAGCTAGTGCTCTCTGAGGCTTACACCTCAGAGTCGTTAATCTGTACGTTGGGCTAGTCCCTCTCTACTTCATCTTGTCTGCCTTGCCTTGGGTCTGCTATGCACCATCATAAGATCTTGCGACATAGTCTTATCCTTTCCTTAGGCCGACGCTTAGGTGGTCAATACTAGATGAGTATTGTGTCATCGGCGCAGATGGTGCACGTCTATCTTATTGGCTCAAGATGGCTCAGCAAACCTTCGTATGCCGAGTGTTCTCTTGCTCACCTTAGCTTTCTGATGGCTCTAATGATAAAATCCAAGCTGTCATCGAATCTGGTGTCCTCTGACACCAGCTATCTCTTCAGGTGTGTTTTCTAACTCAGCTTACCATATCTTATCTAACGGGCGCTCTGTCTGATCTCCCATCCATCCCTCGACCTCAGTACAAACACCAGCACTCCTAGCGAATCTAGGCTACCTCTCCGATGGCTCCAATGACAAAATCCAAGCTGCTATCAAATTCACTATCTGTCTAAGACGAGTTTGTCTCTTTTGCTGTACTGATTGTTCTCTACGTTCCTGACTTCTCGCCGATCGTGATTGATTGATCTCTTGCGCTTCGTTTCTTTTCGGAGCGCCAGGTCTTTGATCTCCATTATCCATCACGTGCTGTAATAATACATTGTGTGAAGTGCTCGTCTTCCCTAAGCCTGAGCGTGCGCGCTGCTTCTGAGGGCTTTCTCTGTTCCTGCTTTCCTTCTTAATACTACTTGCTGTATATATCTCCATGAGCAATCACAGGGGGCTCTCTTGTAAGGCTACAGTGTCTTGTGGGCAAGGCATAGGCAAGTCCTCAGTGAGTAAGGTCATGAACCAGCACGAACTATTCAAGGAGAGGAAAAGAGTTAGAGAGTGTTACGAGATGTGTCTTTCCGGTGCATAATAAATATTTCTTCTGTATTTAACGATTTTACGTCTGCATCAGCACTTAGTCCCCAATCGCGCAAGGCGCTCGCTGAAATGTGTGGCAACAATCAGCCAATGGATATCGACGACACGACATCAATGCTTGATTGGATGGGCGACACTTTGCAGGATGATGAGGAGTGGGAGACCCTTCCAGGTGAGGTTAGAAATAATGCGGACTTCATGTATGCACTACGGGACATTGCAGGATCACGGTGCATAGCAAAGTGCTTGACTCATCCTTCAACTAATCTTAGCAGGCTGTACAAGCTGAGGAAGAGGAACGATGGGCGTACTTGGCGTCAGCGTACGCAAAACATGGACGAAAATTGGCAGCTTGTACTCCCGGAGATCACGGAGGCATACGTCAACTGGCGGTATTCCGATTGCAGACCAAATGCCGATCTGCTACCTTTGTGTTATGACTTCGAGATCAACGTTTTTGATATATACTCTTTAGAAACGTCCCTCCATATCCGGTGCCCTCCTGAGGCGCGCTCTGTTGCGGAGGCAATCGTCATGTATGGGTACCTCGGCACGACCCCAATTAATCCCTCGCTGGCGATATCATTAAGGACTCTGGAGCTTATGTTTTCTCTGAGACTTTTCAAAGCCTCTCTTAGTATTGAATCTGTCTGTAAAGTGATCTGCTATTTGTACAAGGTAGGAGAGAATCAGTTCAGAACTGTCGGTTACTCACTCTATGTTCAGACTCCATACAGACAAGAATTGAGGACCACCATTTCTGTCACAAGCCAATTTCAAAGCCTAGTAGAACACGCTAGCTTGGCACCCCACTCACGCCATGCGCACGCTACAGCACTCTATCCGAGCCCAGCTGGAACCCCACGGCAACGCTAGTAGAAGCCCTCCGCTATACAGGACACTACGGGCACTAGCAGGCCACCAGCAGTCTAACCCTAAACTCAGTCCAAGTCCCGGCAGCAAGAACCATACGCTGCCTAGTCCCTAAACCCCGGAGTCACGAGCCGACCCCTAGAGCCCAACAGGCTACGATAGCACGACGGTACGCCTTATACAGACCCAGGCTAAACCGCCACCGTACACTACGCTATACGCCGACTAGGGGCACGGTCTACGCTCGCACGTGACCCAGAACACTCAACCTGATGCCTCGCATCCCTACCGCATGGACACTCGCCATTACTGGCATAGACATTATACTATACCCCATACGCACCCCGACCTACGAGTACAACAGGCAGGGATAATAACCCCAGGCTCTGCACGACTGAGAACCCTACCAGTCACAGAGCGCTATACCCCGATCGTGGCAGACCACGCCCGATCACGGACTTAGAACCCCGCCATTACCGGCGCACCTACGATCGACGAGAACCACCGATCGAACCCGACAGATTGGCTACTCCTTAGATCCGCCCCTTATACGCTACGTCGCCATGGACATCCTCGCATACCAGCACTCCGATGCCATTACCGGCCCGTAGCCATAGCCAGTTAGATACCAGTACGTAGAGGCCTCTGAGCCACCGTACACAAACATGTACAAATAGATTAGGAGTATATATGCCAGACAGTCCTGAGCGTAAACCTCAGACTTGTCTTGGCCTTTGACGGCTAGTGTTCGCGGGACCAGGAAGGCGCCTTTGAGCGAGCCCCCTTCCCCCGCTGAGTGCTAGTTTGTTGCTTGTGTCAATTTGAGATGCATTTGACATATATCTGTGCATGCGGCGTATAGTAGACAAGCAGGTTCTAGCTGCATTAGGACGCGATACGCCCAACTGGCGTGCTCTCTACGCGTGTCCAGCTTGCAGATATGAGGTACGTTGTTGCCGATCTGTCTATTCGCATACTAATTAACTCTAGCTTGATG
Organism: Wolfiporia cocos; assembly: GCA_029448655.1. NCBI lineage: Eukaryota > Fungi > Basidiomycota > Agaricomycetes > Polyporales > Phaeolaceae > Wolfiporia > Wolfiporia cocos. Next base: position 3,131,146 of record JACCLO010000011.1, on the reverse strand, counting down.
GCGAGCCACCCATAATGGAAGCGGCTCATCTGTATGGACGGCAACAATTCTTTGAAACTTCTGGCTACCATCAATGGACGTATGTGGGGCGATGTACGCGTCTTCAAAGACAGCGATTATTACCTACCACAGTCCTACGTCGACCGCTTCGCGGACAAGGTCCAATCCCGTAGGCAGCCACAAAACAACCCATCAGAAAATGATAGCAAAGACGAGGATGACGTCGCTCAGGGCGGCGAGGGTGATCCGACCGACGGCGTGGCGGATGGGTCAGCATATGAACCTTGTACCAAGAATTGGAAGGTGGCAGCGTCCGATGAAAAAAAGAGAATGTGGGGCATTTTTGATGAGTGTGGAATTTTTGCCAGTGCCTGTCGGCATGGTTTTATACTGTGGATTACTGATATGATACAAAGTGGCGAACTGTAAGTACTATTTTATTTTCTGTCTACTTTCTGACATTTTATCAGTGCCAAGTATCCCCTCTCTACAATCTCCAAGGTACTTGAAGTATTTGGAGACCACGTTCTTGTCGGATATGACATAGGATGCGAATTTGAGGGCACGATCAGGCGCAGCTCACTGGGGTCACGATGGCAATCCAACGGATGCCAATGCTGTGTAAATGCATTCCATGGATATACTCACTGTTATCCATGCCAGACGCGAAACCATCCCCAATGTAATTGAGGGCGCCGGGATAGAGGATTTGGAGACCCTCAAATGTATATTCAGCTCTTCCAACAGTCTCGCGTCGATTACGCATCATGCATCAGCATATCGGCGCTGCCTCCTTATCGACACTTATTTCCGACAATGGGATGATGAGAAGTACACAAACCTGTCTACAATGATCCTCAATAACTATAAGCAGGCCTTGGACATGATAGAATCCGAATCCCTTGCACTGGATGAAGCCATGAGGTCACTCAAAATCACTCGAAATGAAATTGATGCCTGGCACGAAGAAGAACGCGCATATTTTCAGCAGCTCGGGAGCGAGTCCACCGAACATGTTCATGCGATAGCGTACATCGAGGCGTTACAAGAGTTATGTGCAACAACCACAGAGCTTGAGGGCATATCGACCCAATTCTATTGTACCGCGCCCGCAGAAATTCGTTTTGCCCCACCTACAACAAGTGCGGTCGATTACAATGCTGATACATCGTGTACCCGGAAACTCGAGACCAGGTGCAAATATCTACATGAACACCAAGTGACGCTCACGCGTGAGGTCACAGAGATGGAGGCGCAGTTGGATATTGCCAAGTGATGGGAGGTCACAGATTATGAGTATACGGAAACATCGAAGTATATGGCAACACGACAGTATCACCGCGCATTAGAAAACCTTCACCACCTTGTCATACAACGTCTGTTCGAGTTGCACAAGATGAATATCGCGCGATCGGGTGAGTATTTAGCTGTTCAACATCACCAATTATCTGACGCGGTTGTGCAGGATATCACATCTGCACTCATATCGCCAAGTCTTTACAAGCTCGTTCTAAGGCAATTCGGAATGCTGTCAAAGTATACAATAGAGCGGCCCTCAGCTTGGATCCATCAATGCCTACAGTGGATTGGGAGCAGGTATCTCACTATAGCTTCCTTGATGAATTCCATTTACTACAGGACACTCAAAATGACGTTCGTGACAAGCCCTGGACAAGACCTGCTATCCGAGAAACAATGAGACAGGCTCGTAGGCTCGATCGCGCTCACGAGGAATTAGCGTGTTGCAATATTGAGGCGCGTCGATTACATATGTCTATTTGCGACGAAGATGCGCATTTTACGAGGATATTGAACCACTTGAAGTCCGAAGGCTCTCAAATTTATGGCGGGGTTGCTGAATACTGTGAATGCCGTCGCAATATCAACGCACGCCATCTCAAGCGACTTCAACAGTTATACGCGTTAAAGGGCTTCACCGGCACACCGAGCCCTGGTGCTCATAAAGGGGATGTGGTGATGGGTGGTGTATTGCTCGCGCAGACAGATAAAGCAGCAGAGAGTGCAGCGCAAGTGGGCAGGATCGCTACTCGAGTAGAGACAGGTGGAAGCAGGGCAGAGGGCGAGGTTAGTGTAGAGACAAGAATTTCAGATGACGAGGGAGACGAAGACGACGAGGGAGAAGCGGAAGTGGATGCACTGGTGGATTTTGTATGTAACCTTGCCATGTAGTTGCACTCAAACAATTCTTGAATTAGTGGTGAGGCGGCTGCTTCTCACATATTGCATTGCTGCATTCAATCAACTCACGAGAACTTGGGTTATTCATTTTCTAAGCTAATACATTGTCATCTTATGTGTTCAGACGACATAGAACAAGCTCAAATAGCATCCAATTTTGCATGTGGCCAAAAGGGACGCAGCAGGCGAGTGAGATGGTAGTGGGGAGTGGACGCTGATCGAGCTGAGATGCGAGTTGCGACTCACAACTCATGCTCTGCACTGAGAGCATGAGTCGCGAGTCGCGTCTCAGCTCGATCAGCGTCCACTCCCCACTACCATCTCGCTTGCCTCACGTCTCATTTCAGTCACATTCACTATTGCTGTTACTCAACATGTCTGGCCCTTGTGTAGTTCTTGGAGGCTCCCAACCTGGAATTTACGACGTCCGGTAAGTGCATATTATTATGGCAAATGGTGTGAAGGTTGACGTTTGCTCGACAGCCCACGAGGACTTGCTGAGAAGCACTGGCCCTATCCATTTCCGATCGTCATCCATTGCAGCAATCAAACAGAAGCGGAGAAGCTCTACCATATTCAAGAGAAGCACTTCAAATCCACGATGACCGATGATCCTCCGGCGCATATCGTTATGCAGATCGTCGAGAATTTGCATGACTCCCGGGCACTCAGCATCATTGAAGGTCTTCTCGACATCAAGAGTTTTCATGTAGTTTTATATGGATGCAAAACTGGTATATTCTTCAAGTGGTAAGACATTATATTGCATGCAATATATTCTTGAACCTATCGACCATCAGGGATCAAGTCTACCCCCTTACCCATGGCTTCTCTGGCCAGCAACACAAATCTTTCAAAACACTTGCCGATGCGATCAAATATTACTGCTACAAGGGTGTAGAGTCGCTTAACGTAGGAGGAAACATTACCGATATCTCAGAGAACGTGGACGGTGCATCGTTATCAGGTTGTGTTGCAGACTTATGAACTTATGACATGTCTAGAAGCTGCAACAGAAGGGTTTGACAACATGATGTCCCAGATGTCAAGTGTGTATACCTTGATGTATGTGTGTTCCAAGCCACATGATTACATTGTTAACAATCACAGGATTATCTCTTGGGGAAAGCATGTCCCAGAGCTCCAGGATGGCTCGCCAGCGTCCCTGAGGTCGTGCCAAATCGCAAGCAGCATATGTTCACCATCTTCCTGTTCACGCAATGCCTCGCAACACGACTGTCAACACACACGCACACGCAACGTCTTGTCCCGCGGTCGTCCATGTGCCCGCGGCCCGTCATCTCCCGATTTGTACGTGCGAGCAGGACATGATACGACCCTACACCCACCACTTCCTTCCCCTGCTGCCGCACAGTACAGATAGGGGGGCCGAGCAACTTCTACAGCCTGCAGAGTGGGTGCACTACATCGAACGAGGGTTTCGCGAAGTCACTCGTGTTCACACAGGGCAGCGCCCAGCTCTGCGCGATATTCCTATTGTGTCGCTCGGACTGCTTACTGACTATTACATAGAGACTCACGGGTACGATACAGAGACACGCCTGAGAATCGTTCAGGCTATCACCTACTCCAATTCTCGCGAGTAGTTCACGTCGACATTGGCACCATACGGTGCCAACATCTCTGAGATGGACTTCCTTTACTACATTTATGAGCTCGGAAATCTATAGTTAGTCTTGAAACCCAGTCGCAATAGAATACCATAATCGTTGGGTCCGCTAAGCTGCTAGAGAAGGAAGTTATCCTGGCACGCATTGTCCCATGCGTCCACAACCTCTGCCAAGACAACTCCCAGCACGTCCACGCTGCACTCGCAAACCAGATCAGCAACTGTGCGCCACTGCTCGGAAAGCAATAGAGCATCTGATTCCCTTGTTCCTCCATGCCACAGTCTGTACAGACTGTGGCTAAGAGTGTGGCTGAACACTGGGACTATCACGTGTGCGCGAAGAAAATTCTTCTTGTCTTCGCTTCTTGACTTCTTGACTTCTTGACTTCTTGACTTCTTGACTTCTTGACTTCTTGACTTCTTGACTTCTTGACTTCTCACCCACGTTCTGCTTCCTCATCATTCAAAATCAAATCTCGTGCTCTCACGTTCTCGGGCCTCGTAGGCCGCTATGGCTCACTATGCCCCCGACCTTGTTGGTCTCCAGGACACCACTCTTCAAAGATTTAGTTGGAAGTCTGACAAAGATCAGGTCTCCCATAGATATCGAGCTCGACGCAAGATTATCGAGAAAACAGCAGAAGACTTAGCAAGACAGAAGGCTGCTCGAGCGCTAAGAAACCAGGCCTTCAAGACGGCGCTAGAACACGCACGCCAGAAGGTGTGGGCACTGGCTCAGTCCCTTCGGGAAGACTTCGGGTCCCATTCTAGCGAGTATTACTATCAGCTTTTAATGCAGCCCTCATGCCTATGCTCCAACAAAAGGAAGGTGAGCCGATGGAACGCGTTCCTTAGTCAGGAGATCCGTTGCATCAACGCAGGTATGTGTGCGTTCATTTTTTTGGTGTCATGCTAAGTTAAATATTCATACTGTTTAGAACTCCCGGATGACGTACCTCGCAAAAAATCGTCCAAACTTACTGGGGAGATTTCTGCTCGGTGGAAGCAAATGAGTGCCGATGAGCGTGCGGCCGCTACGGAAAGCGCTGCGGGTCAACTGGAGGAGATATGTGAGGCGAAGGCAGTCGCAAAGCACCACCTTCCTGTTCACGTATTCAACGATGGCTGCAACACGTTGGGCAAGCTTAAGGGCGAGGTACGTGCATTATATCTCCCTTGGGTCTCATCTAGGGACTGATATCAATAGCTCAAAACGCTACATCAGTGCACAGGCATCGAATGCATCCTCATTGCCACGCGCAAGATTTGGATATGTACAATCAGCCGTTTCAGTATGAGTATGTCACAAGCAACTGGGTCAAGGAATTTTTCGAGAACACACTCAAGTTGCCGGTGGCCGATATTGGCCTGCGCATGGAAGCGTATCTCATATCTGGTGTGCAAGGTAAGCAGCCCGATGCCTTCAGAGTCTAACTGTAATCTCATTATTATGTGGGACAGGAGCTGTCGATAGCCATGTCCAAGGAGTCAGTGAACTTAAGAAGAAGACTGCAGAGATTATCTTACAAAAGCTCAGTGAGTACAATATGGTAGAACAAGGCCTTTATTAATGTGGTTATAGATGAAGTTACAAAGACAAAAATCAAGTGCATGTCCTATCCCAACTTCGACGAGATGATAACCGCAAAATATGGCGTGATATACGTTAACTGGCCATTGCAGAAGTTCTGCAGCCCTAGCGACGTTGGCTCCAGGAACGAGCTACAGGTTTTATGTTGCGCATTCGAGAGCGGTACTACTTATTTTCGATTGATGGACCCTGATGAGTTCAAGCGCTGGGAGGGTGCCTGGTACCAGGTATCGTCGCCAGAAAATCAGAATGCAGCTTCAAGTAGTGGTGATCCCACTAACTCCTGCTTACCGCCGCCGACCCATGCCTCCACAACGCCGCCGACGCACGATTCCACAACACCGCCGCCGCCCCAGCTCATACCGCCCCAAGGACCCTCACAGCACATGCCTCTGGAGAATCCGACTTCCATCGTGCCATCCGAACCTATCCTGATCGATCCCGTCCTGCTTGCGCTATCTTCGCCCGGACAACATCAATCGGGTCCGGTGCAGCTCGCAAGCACTCCACCTGCGCTCATGCCAGCTGCCGTGCCGCAGCCTGTGTCCATGGTGCAGGAGCACCCTTCGTTCACGTTCTCCCAAGTTCAGTACTCACCTCCCCCAATTCTGGATAGCATGGTATCATCTCCGGTGACTCAGCATTCTATCCCAGCCGTCAAACAAGTCCGAGGGCGTAAACGGCAGAGCAATAACCCTTCATTCACGAATTTCATTCACACAACTACTACATCGGATGGTATTAAATCATCTAAGAAAACGTGGAAGACTCGATCTAAGAGGGTTGTGAATGGTGAGGAGAATACACCTCCAGCGCGGACTTAGTTGCCCGCACATTCATGCTCTGAGGCTTGTATATAATGTAGCACCTGCAATTCAATACAAATCATTGGGACGTTGCACGTATAAACATTGCATAGGTTGAATATTCATAAGTATGAGGTGATGTCAACTTAGTGTTGAATGAGAGATCGGACGGAGCACCCGTTAGATAAGATATGGTAAGCTGAGTTAGAAAACACACCTGAAGAGATAGCTGGTGTCAGAGGACACCAGATTCGATGACAGCTTGGATTTTATCATTAGAGCCATCAGAAAGCTAAGGTGAGCAAGAGAACACTCGGCATACGAAGGTTTGCTGAGCCATCTTGAGCCAATAAGATAGACGCGCACCATCTGCGCCGATCACTAGGCGCCAACAGCCACTGGAGGGATGTGCTCCAGGGCGCGCGTCATCCACAAACCGGCCACCCATCCATCCTCTATTCAAATTTAATTTCTACAATTGAATCTATAACGTTTGAGAACTATAGAGAGCAAAAAAATTCGCATGAAATGATTGCCATTGACGCAGGACCCGTGCTCATAGTGCGCTGCAGCGGCGGCAGGGCGCTTCCCCGGGCATGCGGCGCGCGGCTCATTAGGCGCTGACAGCCGCTAGGAGAGGCGCGCGCCAGGCTGCACGTGCCTCGGGCCGCCCGTCCCGTGTCATCCAAGGATTCGCCCGTCAATCCACCCCAAAGACCTCATATATTACGCAAATCGTTGTCATAATCGTATTCAGACTATTTATTAACCTAGTAACGTAGAAAGAACCGTGCGAAAAGGCCGAGTATTGAGGTAGGAGCCGCGCTCATCGTGCGCGACGGCGGCAGCGAGGCGCCGAAGGGCGCGCGCGCGTCGTTGGGCGCGGGAATCCTGTGCCGAGCCGGCAGCGCCCCGTCGGCAGCGCTCACAGTACATGTTGGGCTACCTCAGGAGGAAACTGGCAGCACACCTTGAACGCGAATTGTAAGCTAACTGGCTATGCGCGCCTCACGTGTAGGCCAAGCTAATTAGCTATCGATTGGGTAATGTACAGGTGCTTGAAGACCAAAGTTATAATTGCATGACCAGATGTGGAAGTAGCACAGCGTCTACCCGCTCAGCAGAGCCCAAACCTTGATATCCAGGAGATGCAACAAAGCTTCTGCAATATTCGCATAATCTCTTATGATGTGCGTTCCATTGCATAGTCTGACCTGCGGAGCCGACGGTCACTTCGGCGCATACATTCTGAGCCACAGTACCAATATGCAGCACAGCCAGTACACTTGCGTAGCATTATGTCCCCGGACTTTAGTACGTGGCAATGATCATAACGGCGTCCTTTCTCCGGTGGTAGTAAGGCTGTGGCGAGCGACGGGACAGAGATTCCCGCTGAGCCCGAAGCCAAAGCCTCCACAGACTGGCTTTATTACGTGCTGTTTGGTGGGGGGAGCAAGGTGTGCTTTTGAGGTCATGATAGTCTTCTCTCAGTGGATAGCTAGACAGCGCGATGTTGCACCGTATAGTGCACATGATGTAAGCCCGGGGCTTCGACTCGGAAGGGTTCAGCAAAATGTCACGCCGGGCCTTCCTTGACGGCTCAGGCCGGCTGGGTCGGCTACGGCCGGCTCATCCTTGAAGCCGGGCCCTTCCCCAAAGTTCGGCTCGGCCCAGCCCAACAAGGCTCTGTCAGGCCCGGCTCACGGCTTCGAGCCGAGCACCACACCCATACAATCGCTTGATGCCAGAATAAGTTGTAAATAGAAACCGGATCATGGGCACTCGCGCGCTTATCGTGATTGTGGGATTGTGGCGCAGTACGCATCAGATCTATAACGATTGACCTCTAGATCGACTCATTCTATTAAATAGCAGGGAAGTACATGTCAAGGTGTACGAGCCGTTCCAGAGCCCAACGCCAGCACGCTTTCCGACAATAATAATAAAGTGTAGCTACGCTTTTTTACGAATCCCAGATGGCGCCGAAGGCAGGAATGCCACGGCTCATCATTCCATAGACAACCTTCTGCGTCAGAGGCTGGTTGGAAATAATCACGACCGCCTCAGCGTTGAACTCTTGGACCATGCGATAAGTGAGCTTGACCAGATCGGGTCTACCATGCTGCCGCGTATCTACCAGACATTATCAGTACCCACAAAAACAGACTCGTGAATCCTCGTACCATAGATGACGGAGTTAGGCGCCACCTCGAGGAGAGAATCGACCAGCTTGTCGCCAAAGGTCTTTCGGACTGCAGGCGCCGTCCAGAGAAGCTGGATCTCGGTGCGCTGAGCGAACACGACTGGGGCGATTGGCGCGATACCGCTCCCTGTCGCCACCATGATTACGCGACGGAACATGGGTGTCACCCGCACGACACCATAGCACGGGATTCCACGGATCCAAATCTTGTCTGGTGGATTCTCGATGCACCGTTTTGTCCAGTCGCCTGCCCGAGAGACGACAGCGGAGTAGCCCTTCTTTCCAGGTTCAGCGATCGTAGCGAACGAATGCCACTCGAAAAGAGGGTCCATAGACATCCGCGTGAAATGTCCGGGGTGCGTGTCGACTGTTGAGAGATGTCAATGTCGGAGTCTTCACTGTGATTCCTGCGAGTGGCGCTCACCATAGTCGAAATACAAGCGCACGCAGTGCTCAGAGAGCACTTCAGCACGCACAGGAACTTTGCGCAATCGCAGCCATGGAAGGATAATGGAGCCAGTGAGTACCGCTACGAGCCAGAACGATGCAGAGTGAACCACGGCGTGACCGAGTGACTCGCCAGGCTGTCGGTAGTCGTTGATGAGGAGCACGACCTGAGCAGAAGAGGCACGTCAGATAGCAGCAACAGCCGAGCGACGATCACTTTACCTGCGCCCACACAAGTACGACAGCAGCCCAACCCGAGAACCGATGGATTGCTTCGAAGTAGTCGTGCTGCTTCGCCCGGAAGGTCGGGTGCGCGAGGGTCACCATCGCGACCAGCAGCGCCAGAATGACGTAAGAGATCGCGAGAGTCGGCACAGTGAGCTGAAGATTCCAGCACCATGAGAAAGAGAGCTCAAAGCGATTTTTTGATACTTGCCTGTTCCCTTCGAACAACTTCCCTGGTTCCTTGGGCCACGAATAGAATCAGCCAGATGGTGCCGCTGACACCTGCTCCCGAATGAACTGTGCAACCTCTTTAGTACGTGATGTTATTACAATTTGATAAACGCACTGCCGCCAATGGAATAGACCCGGGCTAGTATGCGTCTGATCCATAGTGGCCACCTATCAACATGTTGGTGAGTGTGAATGGAAGGATAACCGGAAAACACACACGACTTTGGTGCGAGGCATGCGACTGTGAAGAACGCGTTGATCACGTACTCCTGTCGCATGAGGATCGCAGCGAACAGATTTGCGATAACCACCGTGCCGAGCTGGCTGGCATTGACGTCCTTGACGCAACACCAGATGAAGACGCCCATATTCGCAGCAAAGACCATCCCAAATAATCTGCGGTAGAGCGACATTATCTGGAAGCGGAGATTGCGGATAAGCCTGCCCTGCGTCTTCTCGAGCAGAACATCGTCTTCGAAGCCGGTCCATACTTCGCCCTTCTCTTCGTCGAAAGAGGCAGCCTTGTCAGGGATGGTCGAAGCAGTAGCCGATGCTGTATGCTTCGCCTGATGGGGCGGTTTTCCGGGTTGGTACGCGAGAGGTGGTAACTGAGCCAAGGACTCCACATCAGCAGAAGGGCCTGTTCCGTCCCCCGCAGTACCACCGTGCTGGAGGGCGTCGATCCTATGCATGGCTCCGCTGTCTGAGGCTGCGAGAGCGCTAGCTGCTGGACTCTTGCCTGCGGACATGCCTACAGCATGGATTAGAACATTGTTGCGTTTAAACACGAACGGGAAGCACCTGCAATTCTGGCGTTGAGTCGTGAAGCGGATACAGGAGCTGAGAGAGCCCACAAGTTTGCGGCTGCTCAACATTCTCCTCACGCCTTTTATATAAAACGGAAGGGTCTGAACCTACCTCTTACGTGTGCCTGTGTTTGTCGTCCAAGACAGTACATCCCACAGGTACGGATCCAGAAGCTTGGGCACCCCCTCGCAACCTTCCAGATCTTCGATGAGGATAGACAATTTTGAGCTCCAAAGTCCGATCCACATGGGAACCACTTTTTGCTCGTGCTAATTTCCCCACGGAGCAAAGAATGGGATATAGCCGATTTCTTTGGAACATAGCCACAGCGAGTACCTACAGAAAGAAGAACATCAGGACAGGAAGTTTGACATACACAAGAACTTGTGAACATTGCAGCAAAGCCCTTGGCATATTGCGACGACTTGTGTCCTTGCCGGATAGGTACCGGTGGGCATCCGACAACCACTGCCACATATGGTGAACCACTCATCCCGAATAGCCCACTATCAAGTGTTGGTGCTCTGCGATCGCGATCAGCCTTGGCAGGCACTAGTTTCAAGTTGAGCGCATAGAATAACAGCTTCCGGCAGGTTTGACGCGTGATGATAGCCGTGCGGCTCCGAGTCGACTTCGGTTCACGATTGAAATGTGAGATGATATTTTGTGTGTCCCTTGTAAGCGCAAAACGACAGACGCTGCGGAGATCTGGTCTCAAGTGAAGACGCAGATTCGCGTGCACGCGTGCGCGAACGTGAAGAAGCGAAGCTTAACAGATTCATTGGCGGTTTTACATATCGCTTGAAGTCATCTTGGTTTCACTTTCGACTAGCTGGATAACCCGTGCTCTCGCACGGAATGTAGAGTTACCGTGACGTAGCCGAGGTGCGACAAACTCCAGGCTTCGGTCGGAGGCCTCAAGCTTCGGTCGGCGGGTTCCATGGGCAGTGGCCACCGTATTAGGGAGTTGCCTAATCAAGATGCTTTTCTATAGAAGATTACGACTAGTGTTGCCATGAAGGTAGTGTTGCCGTAAGGTAGTGTTGCCGTAAGGTGAGGTACCTCAAGGTGAAGGTGTGTCTCACCTCAACGGCACCTCGGCTTATCACCTAGTTGAGTTCACCTCAAGGTAACCCTGGTCTAAGGTGATGCCGTTGCCAGGATTGAAGACACAGCGTGTTGGGCCTAAGTTTCGACTGGAAGAACGCGGGCGAGAGGCCAGGTCGCACCTACCGTCTTCCCTAGATCGGGGACGGCTTCGACGTGGGTGAAGGGCCGGATTCTGTCCACGTTTTGCTAGGCGCAACCCAGGGGTAGGCGCAACCTGGGGAGAACGCGGGTTACTACGTGGGGATGACCCAGAACGGACAGACCCTCTGGCCCTGCGATGACACCCTTTTTTTGGCTATATTGCACTCCAATCCGGTAAACGGAAATAGATTTTATATGCTACTCTTTCTGAGATATATACACGAAACCCCACAATACTACGGCACTACCGACATATTAGCGCTGCAGCGACATTCTCACCGCCTGTATGCTCGTTATTACACACCGACCGTCCCACATACGACACCTGAAGATCATTAGTAAGCTGGCGCATATATGGTTGTCGAATACAATGATCACTCGCACCTTCATATATGCGCATCTTTGTGGATAGTAAATGCACGCATATATCAGTAGATGATTGCACCGAAATAGCATGGAACCAGCCCTACTGTCGGCGCGTTCAGCTGACACTATCAGCGTACTGAAGGTCAACATAAAACCAGTAACAGCAGGAGGATAGTATCATGTACATGCGCGGCGGAGCAAGGGCAAGGCAGAAGATGGTATTCAAGAGCAAGAAGCGATTCAAAGTCCGACAGATGCTTTGCGCTGTAATGTCCATACGTCACAGACAACATCGAAGATGTCAGTCAGACGTCATGGTCCCCCTGTGTTGCAGCCCATTGAGACACAGGTGCAGACCTGGCCCTACGTCTCACCCAGAAAAAGAATGTAAGCTCATGTTGTACCTGGGCAAAACGTAGGCGCAGGACCGAAGGTCGCAGCGGCGATGGAACCTGGGCGAAATCTGGCTAGTAGCTCCACAGAGTTTCGCCTTTGCATAATTAATGGCACTCCTTTGATGCAGTATATGTTCGGGACAAACTTCTCACGCCACCTGCGCGTGCTTGTGCTGCGTCGCGTCGCGTCGCACTGCCGGCAGACTAGGCAATATGTTATTCTGTGTGATAGGATCATGGCTGGTGTCACATTTAGCAGCTGCGGATTGAGCTAGCAAGCTGCTTGAACAATACACTGTCAAGCTCGACCGAAACAGTATGGCTACCCCCAGTCAGGATGATCAAGAAGTCCCACTAATGTGTCTGCACCTCCTAAAACCAATGACGAGAATAACCCTCTAACCCAGCGAGAGAATACTCAAACTGTTATACATCGTCCTGTGCTAAACACCCTTCAGTGCTTATCAACCAGCATTCCTAGTGGAATTGAAAGCTACTATCCAGCTGCTCATGACATTGGGCGCACGAAGGTCTTCATTCCGTTGCGCAGCGATCTTGTGAAGCACCTTCCGACTTATCTCGAGACGCGCAAGGCTGCGCGAGATCGATGCAGTCGAGACGTACGTTCCTCTCTCTTCCCAGAGGTAATCCTGCACCTCATCGAGGTATAAGCCACAGTGCGAGTCCAACAGGCCTTTGATGAAGTCATGATTGTCCCTAGAGAGGATGCGAGGTCGTCCTCTCGTGCGGAACGAGGGTCTAGATAGCTGGCCGCAATCTCGATGTATAGCGAGAATCCTGAATACTGTTCGCCTACGGAACGGAGATCGTTAGACAAAGCACGAGGCATGGCCGCAGTACCCTATCGCCCGCGCGCCCCTATTGGGTGTATCGGGCGTGGGAAGTTTGTCCGGAACAAATACTGCTCAAAATCGTTGCATCAGAGGAGTGACAATAATTATGCAAACGACTGTAAGTTGCGCTAGCTGAAATTTAGGCCCAACACGCTGTGAGAAACGGTCACGAGACATCACGTGTTTGACACTGACTGCAAATGCGTAGGCCATCTCTACGCACGGCTTTTGGGATCTGATCTCGCTGAACATCAGGAAAAATCCTGACAGCCATAGCTGCCTGCTATTATCTGTAGTAGGATGTAGCTCTACAATGACTACATATGAATGCAGGCCGATCTGTAACTTGCTGTAGCTTACATAGATACAGTCAAGATATGTAGCACTAGAGATTCATAGCCGGTTTGGGTCCATAATGTAGTCAGTTCAAATGGCATAGATGTTTCTCTGTTTTCTCATTGTCATGCTCAATGGAAATGGCTCAATGTAATGTATGCATCTCCCTCATCATCCATCCATGAATGCTTAGGTGGACAGTGATCTTCCTGTGAATATCCTACACCTATGGTAGCTGATGACCTTGAAGATGGCATATGTTTAATTCAAATGCATCAGGGTTGATTTTCATAGCTTAGATGTGAGCTTTATCATACACACGTCATGTCACAGGCAAAATGTGACTCATGCTTAAACTCATGCTAAGTGCTTCTAAAGCACCCTCTCTATGATCACCTACGCTCACTACACAGCACCATTACTGGTGGCTAGGATATATATGTATAAACACTATGCTAATATATATAGGGGGTAGAGCACAGGTTCAGACCTCATTCTGAACTTGGCATTCTTCTGCCCGCCTCACCCCAGTTAGCTCTGAGGGCCCAGGGTGGTCTTGTCACATCATCATACACACAAAGTCATATATCAAATCTGTAGAGTTTCCACATCAGGTTCACAGGCCCTGGAATGTTTTGAGTACTCTTGCAGGAGCAAAATATATATTGTATATGATCTGTATTCATTGTTCATGCTACAAGTTGCAGATCCCATGCTCAAATGTATGCTGGGGAAGTTAATCACCATTACAGGGATGGCAGCTGAACAAGTGCATGGCAAGGTGCCTGAACTAGCAAGCCACCACATCACACTCATTGAGGTTCTCTCTTGCACATATATACGTCTGAATCATCGGTGCAAGTGCGCACAAAATGTCTCTCATTGATTTTTTCTTCTGGAGCTGATATGAATTCCTGACTCAGTGTCTTCAAGAAGCATCACTTCAATTCTATTCTCATCAAGTAGTTGTATACATCAACATGAAGAGAGGTAGGCTGCATGAGGTCAGTGAGTCTCAGTATCTGTTGCCCTAAATACTACTTATCTGCAGTTGCTGACGATAATGATAATGTCGCAGCTCAAAGGGGATGCTGAAGAAGCCCACCTCAGGTAGCACCAGGTGGTGGAGGAAAATGAGGTGCACATCCTTTATTCTGACTATAGTGGCATTGATTGCCATGAAGATACAATGGTGAGAGCTTGTGTATAGCCCCTTTGTCCCCACTTATTTTTTCATGATAACTCCTATAAATATCAGTAACTACAAGGCACTCAGTGCTTCGTCAATTTGAATCTCAAGATAGCAGTGTTCCCATAGCAATTTCTAGGGGCTTGGAGGACAGTCTGTTGACTTTTCCAGTGCACGTTCCATGATGTTGCACTCGTCAATTTGAAGTGACCAGATCTCGGTACATTGAGTACAAATGGCTGGAGTGTGTGCATGTACTTTTTCCACCTAAATACTAAACTGCTCCTTATGCATGGACCACTGCCACCACTGATTGTGCCAGGCACTGCCAATCGTGCTCCAAAACCAGTGGTGCCACGCGTGCTACTTCAACACAGTTACCATTGGGTTGATCTAACAAGGCTGTGCATGAGGTGCATTACGATTCTCCTGACTAATTAAATAAATCTACTCAGCATGTTGGCCTTTTGAGTGCTTCAATAGAAGTTGTGCTCTACTGCTTGGTATGTGCACATCTGTCTGATACTGCAAGTTTGCATTTTTAACAGGAGTCATTGGTTTGCAACAGGTTCATCAGTCATGCATTGGCAATTGTGAATGGGCCATCAGAGAATAGACAGTGGCAGGTCCTGATAGTGATTATGGAGTGAGTGGTGGCTTGAGCAACCAAGGACACTAAATATCACTACATTGATTTTCTTGTTTTGTATGCTCAGTTACCTCAAAATATATGCACAGTGTCTTGATATATTGATCAATCAGTCTAGTCAAGTAGCCTACAATGACAGTGCTATGGGCCGCTACAGTGTGCTACTAGCACTGAGTTACAGACACTATGGATAATTTGCATGGGATACAGCATGCTACAGCATGCTATGTAGTATCTGCCAGAGTTATATATTCATACAGAATAGGGGGGGAGGATATGAATATATTCCAACTACAGGGGCTACATACAGCTATGCATCCATGAGAATTTTTCCTGATTAATTGCTTTTTCAGCCCATAATTGCATTGGACGTTCTTCCTGTACAAGCTGTTACGGATCAAATATCCGTTCAACGCAAAATAACTAAGTCGAGTTACTCAGCGTATCGAGTAGCGCACTACTCGTCGGACTCCTCTGAGTCAGAGCGTCGATATACAAGCTGCAGGCTTAATTGCTTAAGCCTTTGAGAACGAGTATAAGATCCTTGAATTCAACAAGGTCGAGCTGAGGAACCCGACCGATATTTACATCAGGTTATATACTGCGGTCCGTTAATCGGGGTCATAGTGTCTTTGGTACTACTACTATTAAGTTCGTTGGGCTAACGATATAAGTAATAAGGGAGAAGTGTTGCGGTTGAGCGCAACAAGGGATGAAACACGGAACTACTGCGGTTGGACACAGAATATCAGCTAGAACGAGATGCGGACACAGAGAGTGGGCATAGGGTTGTTATACATGTAACAGGGCCTAAAATTGAGCGGAGGCCCCCTAGAAATAGAGTGCTGGGTACAGCGGTTGAACGCTAAGTCCTCATACACGGTGAGGCGTCAAACGGAATATTCGAGTGTACCTGGTAGAACTGTAACACAAGCCTCAGTGGGGAATCCTGTGAGCAAGTATTCTCTTCAAGCAAGGAGACTGACATGCCGCATTGCTGCAATCTCAATACAACAATACTGGAAATCTTACAAATCCTCAAATATAGCCTGAAGGAGTACCAGCTCACATTGATGCCTGATCAGACTGGTATGTTATGTGTTGACCCATTTATAGATGAGGCCAACAGATTGCTGGCTGAAGGATGAGTACAAGAGCTCATTGGTTTACTACAGGATGCAGAGGTGGCATGTACACCACATCATGATGCTACACACCAGAGATGACTCATAATATCATTCTCAGTGTAGTAGCAATTATTCTACAGTGTTACTTCTATCTGCACTGCTCTCAGGATCACTTGTGGCATGGTGCCTAGATACAAGAAGCCGAGTAAGCCAATTGGCCAGCTTATAGTATTGGTTGATGGCCATCAATCAATACTATAAGCTGGCCAATTGGCTTACTTGGCTTCTTGTATCTAGGTGTTACGGTCATTTTATTTTTCGAAACACTGGCAGAACTCACCATTGGTTGAATACAACACAGGGACTTGTTGTGCAACCAACTCCCCTGGCTACTTGTGACTCTACTGGGCACACCCCTGGTTGTACTAGTGTATAGGGCACATTTCAGAACTGGCAGATCCAACTCTGCCCTCATTTCATATTTATCATTACTGATTGACAGATGGCGTTCAACTGCCATTGTCATTCCTATCTATCATTTCAGATGTATTGCTACATACTTATCAAGTGTTTCAGACTATAGCATAGATAGTATCGGTGACATCTGGCACAGACAAGACCTCTTAAACTAGACGTAGTATATAAACTCGTGTACTTAGTGTTGAGGCTCTCCAGCTTGACCTTGTTGTATAAACAAGAAGTCTTATACTCATTCTCAAATGTAGGAAACTACACTCAGTATTCACTGAGCTCTGAAACAACTAAGTCCTCAAAGTGCACATTGGCTTTTTGGACTTAGGATCTTTGACCAAGAAACTGAAGGCTTAATAATAAGGTATTATTTGCCTTGTGCTTGTCCGTGGACTTAGCACAGAAGAATGATTTATATTTGCAACTCAAATATAATGGACGGATATATGGCCCATAACAGAAGGTGCCACACCACAAGTGATCTTGAGAGCAGTGCAGATAGAAGTAACACTGTAGAATAATTGCTACTACACTGAGAATGATGTTATGAGTCATTCCTGGTGTGTAGCATCATGATGTGGTGTACATGCTGCCTCTGCATCCTGTAGTAAATCAATGAGCTCTTGTACTCATCCTTCAGCCAGCAATCTGTTGGCCTCATCTGTAGACAGGTCAACACGTAACATACCAGTCTGATCAGGCATCCAATCTTCAGTGAATGTGAGCCAGTACTCCTTCAGGCTATATTTGAGGATTTGTAACATTTCCAATATTGTTGTATTGCAGCGACATGGCATGTCAGTCTTCTTGCTTGAAGAGAATACTTGCTCACAGAATTCCCCACCAAGGCTTGTACAGGAAGAACATCCAATGTGATTATGGGCTGAAAAAGCAATTCAGCGAGATCAAATTCCAAAAGCCATGCATAGAGATGGCCTATACATTTGCAGTCAGTGTCAAACATGTGATGTCTTGTGACCATTTCTTCAATCCTGGCAATGGCATCACCTTAGACTAGGGTTACCTTGAGGTGAACTCAAGGTGATAAGCTGAGATACTGTTGAGGTGAGGTATACCTTCACCTTGAGGTACCTCACCTCATGGCAACACTAATTACAACTGTTGCTCCAATCACTTAGCGATCAATCGATCACTTGCAATCACTTGCAATCACTCACCTGAGGCTCAGGCGTGGCAAGTGAACTTACTCTCCTCAAGCCAGCGGTGCAAGTGAGCACTACAAGCCTCAACCCTTATCACTTGATTATTCCATGAGACCATCAGGTCCAAGGGTGATGTTGGTGCCATAATGAGAAGGACAAGTAGTATGTCTTTATGAACCACATCCTGTCCAAATGCGCTGCACCGGTTCAGGAGCTAATATGGGACCTGGCCAAGTGCATGTGGATGATGCAGAACAAACCATGGCCTTGGCCGCCATTAGGTGCTGTCTTGAGCTGTATTGCAGCCCCATTCAGGATGGCAGACGGGCAGCACAAGGTGGGGATCGCACACCTGTACCACATACTATAATGACTGAGTTTTTGAGTTTTTTTGAATACATTCATATCCTGCAGCAGTAAGACTAGTTACAAAGGTGGTGGCATCAACTAGGAGGAGAAAACTGGGAGAGGGGTCAGGGCACATCAAGCTATGAGTAAAAGCTAGGAGAGTAACTAGTCAATGGCATTACCTTCAGCTGCGCAGTAGATGCAGTGCATTCGGTGGGTATTGGTGTAGTATCAGCCTCTGCATTGGCAGTATTGGACTGATTGGAGCACTTTTGGGATGAGTGATTGAGGTGCCAACAGTCGTGGTTTTTCTGTCTAAGCATTGACCTTGACATGACAGGGAATCTGAATATGAAGATGGGAGGAAAGTGGCAGAGATTGAGGAGCAGACCTTTTCTTTACTGAGAATGTTGTTAGGGGTGAGCTAGTGGGGCAGCAGGTTGGGTGAAGGTGAGGCTGGGTTACATCTAAGTTCCACTAGAAGTGTGTCAATGTACTAATGACCAAGTCCACATATATCACTTGGAAGCTTTGGAATGAACACATGGTTGGAGACAAAGAGAGCAGCCCCCACATCAGCAGTGGAGATTGAGTCATGCTGGTGATGTGTGACAAATGAGAGGCTAGCTGTCACAGATTATTTTGTGCACACCCAGTGTTTTTTACTTTTACCTTGTCTATTGCACATGGCTGGGGTTGATCCAACGACCTGAAGGTCAGAAGGTCATGTGACTTACTAAACTTCTAGATTAGATAGTGGCACTAGATACCATCACAGGAACCATGTCAGGTGATCCAAACTCTTATCTATGACATCAGGGCTATCGTTAGCCTACCAGACTCATCCTCTATGACACCAGGGCCCATACTGGCCTAGTCATGACATCATAACCTATTATTACTTAGTGCAGCCTGCTTATCCTTCAGGTATGACATAGTGGCCCACTTACTACTTACATATGACTACAAAGCCTTAGTGTCGATGCGGGGTTGGACCATGGGCCCTTCGCATACCCGCGTACCTCAATGTCGATCCCTAGCCCCCCGAGCGTACGTTGTGACGGACGTACACGGACTCCTCTATCGCTCAACAGCGAGGGGGGACTTCTGTCTTCCACTCCTCCATAGGACCTGTTGCTATGGCAACACTTAGTGGGTGCTCGTCTCGAGACGGACCGAGGACGCTTGTGTCCAAGGCTGCACCGCCGCGTCGCTGATCCTACAGAGTGGGAAACCTCCAGGGCCCATAGGCAGTGGAGTAAAGTAGTTCTGTCATTATGTCATGAAATGAACGTGGCATACCTCTATCCTATATTCTACCCCTATACGCCATCTAATAGACGATAAGGTACAACACCGAGCGACTCAGAGTCAAGGCGAGGTGGAGCTAAGGCAGCACACCAGTAGTGATCATGAAAGGGGGATCGCCCCTTGGATGGAGTCAATGACAGAACTGGGGAGTAAGCCCCAGTTCGACGTACTATATATACATGTAGGCCGCAGCGTAACTACTGAGTCGCGGCCCACCCTAAAGGGGGCCGTGCACGACTACGCGATAGCACGCCATAAGCACGTCACCTACAAGCACGTGAGCGGTCCGGCGGGTCGGGCGGTCCGCGTATCCTTATCTATCATCAACAATCTTATCTACCTGTGCATCACGTGACTGGATACCATCAGTCCATGCGTTCGAACCAGGGAGGCGTCATATATTAAGGGCGCTTACGCCCATCTGCAGCGCTAGCCCAAAATCTGTGACAACCCCGCATGTGCCCACGCCTAGCTCAAGAAAGGGAGCTTGCCAGTATTCAAACCATACCCATGCCCTAAGGGACTTAGAGGGTGCCACGGCCAGAACTCTATTGTTCTGAAGCCTATCGGTGTCGGTTCTAGGCAGGGCAACTCGTGCCCACCCCGGTTCTATAGTAGAGCCACCCCTGTAATGCCTGGGGATAGGCTAGAAGATTGGGCAGTGTCAGGTCTAGGCTTTACACCCCTACCCCGCCTTCTCAACTCTCACCAAGGGGCTTGTCAGCGCCCAAGGCTGTCCCTTAACCCTGGGAAGTGGGTATTTTGTTTCTCCTTAAGCCTGGAGTCCAGCTGTATGCCCAAAGGTGATCCCCCAGAGCCCACTAAGGAAGTCCCCGCCACTTGACAGTGAGCGGGAGTGCACAGACAACAACAAAAAAACCCCTAAGAAGAAAAATCCCAGACCCCTGAGGGGGCGAGGGCAAAAGAAGTTCTATTCATGTGACACAAGTCTAACACTTACTAATGACTTGATGATTGTTGCTGGTTAGGTGACAAGATAGTAGTGCGTATAGAGCAGGATACGTGGGGTGGTTAACCCATATGAATGTAATGAATAGAACTGAGGACTTAGTCACTCAGCAATCATAGTATATATACATGATTATAAGACCCCTAACAGTCTTATTGTATGTTCTACATAAATAGTAATAATATATGCATAAGGCATATTCATAGTTAGTTATACCAATCAATACCGGGATATCAGTTGATGGCATAGTCCACTCCAATAGCAGATAGTGCTCTTCGTCTTTGTAACCAGAGGCGTGACCATGCCTCGGTCTGCTGATGTATTGTGTATGACGTGGTTCAGGCAAGTTGTCCGATTGGCTACATGCAAGGCTTCTTGATATGATCGGTGATTTCCATTGTATGATGCTGTTGTTATGGGAGATAATGCGGCCATCATTCAGCTTGTATATAATGTTTTGTTAGGTGCCGGGTAAGACTGGTTGTTGGACTGTTATTCGTAGATAATTGCTATAAATCCCAGGAGAATTGCAGTAAATACAGGGAAATTATTATGACAAGACTTACTAAATTGGATGGGAGCCGCATCATGACTACATATACTGTCGTTGGACCCCTTCTTCACACTAGACCCTTCTGCACAATCAGTTCTGTAGAAGCAACAACGCATCAACAAAACATGAGAATATTTGTTGGGTACTAGACATGTAGACGAAGTGTTCTATATCATTTTCTTTGACATTTCTGACTTATGTCATTATGCAAAACTGATTGTGGAAGTGGTCGAAGGGGTCCAGCATTAGTACACTGTGCATGCCTAGACATATGTCCATCCTCTTTGATCCTGCAAATAACCTTTCAGTCCTCGTTGATCCTACAAATAATATTTCAGTCCTCGTTGATCCTGCAAATAATATTTTGGTCCCCATTGATCCTGTCATTACCCTGTGCATAGTATCCACTCATCTTCCATAGAAAAGCATCTTGATTAGGCAACTCCCTAATATGGTAGCCACTGCCCATGAAACCCACCAACTGAAGCTTGAGGCCCCCAACCCAAGCCTGGAGTTTGTCACACCTTGGCTACATCATGGTAACTCTACATTCCATGCAAGAGCATGGGTTATCCAGCTAGTATATACATATATCTACTGAACTCATAATTACAATAGTTAACGGACTATATATGAGGGTTCGCATTTTGCCAATGCAAATTGACACAGATGTACTCGTCTGTGGGGACCTGCTAACTAGCAGGGAGATTCCAGGTGTCTAACCAGCGCTGACGCGTCGAGCGGTGAGCACAGAGGCTTGGCGAGTGAGGAGTCACAACTTCTTATACTCAGCGTATGCCAACTTCAGACGAGCGAGATAGCTAGAGAGGCCTCTTGGGGGACTCCCAGCGAGCAAGATGACAGCACATAGGGAAGTAGTAACGAAAGGGGCATTTAACCCATTGTTGAGAATCTTAAGCATGAGGTGTAAGCCTCATGCGCTACTGCTTATATACATGTGGTGAAGCGTAACTAGGTATGCCCTAAAGTACTGGCCTGTGCGCATGTAACTGAGGGTGACCGTAACGTAACACTACTATGTAACTAAGAGGTGACCTGTCATGTGAGTACCTGATGCGCGCGCTGCCTGACGAGCGCTCATCTACTAGGTCAGGTGGTCTTTGGTATCTAGGGGAACGAACAAGAGGCAGAACTAACACTGGAGGGGCACCACACGCATAGCGGTGCTCATAGCGAGAGTAAGGGTGAATGCCAAAATGTACTGTGACACAAATGGCCCACTAGCTACAACAATGTGGTCCCTCACACCATCACCACTCCCATCAACCCAGCACTATTGAAGTGTGTGTGTCATCGGGAAGCACTGCATGAGCCTCTGTACAACTGGAAGGACATGGACATCTGTTTCACCAATATTACTCACCAACATTTTATTGTAAGTTGCTTGCATTGTTTGTACACGCTCAGGCTCTAAGTGACATTCTTTAGGTATCCAGGACAACTGAGCATGGGGAAATTGGGCAGGTTGGCCATCACATGTACAATCACCTGATGAATGTGCTGCAGGAGGCGTGTACAGTTGCGAAGGAGATTGTGGAATCCGCAAGATCGGGGGTGAATGGTCTGTTGATGGTCGGCTCCAGCTCAGACAAGTTCTGCTGTCCAGCCAGCCATCAGCAAATTTGCACCATGTGAGGATTAAGCCCCGAGGTGGGGAATTAATGATGGAACTTGGATGCGGGATGAGACGACATGAGTACGCATGATGTCTCATCATATTCCACGCCCTAGTCCATCACAAGGAAGCCTTCAGCAGCTGCGTCATCCACAGCACATGCAACGGGTGCACAGCCAGTAGCGGTGAGGTACGCGCACATGTCCGGCATGTAGGGAAACATGGACATCATCACACCGACCCCAGCACCCATGTTCATGACCGTTGCAGGCCTGTGCAAGACTGGTTGAACATGCCGGGGCCAAAGTACTTGAGGATGCAGCCGGTACCTTCCTAAAAAACCGCTCAGCATCAGCTCCCAGGATGAGAGCCGGAGCACACATTCGAACAGTCAGCTTTCCAGCTAGATGCAAGATTAGATCCTTGGTCATCGCCCATCCAGTCAGTTGACCAGTCAAACATACTCCTATTGTGGATGTCAATACCCCCATGATGATGGAAGGAAAAAATGGGCGACATACCAACAAACAGCCGCAAATGCAAGTCATAACAACAGTCCATTTGGGACTTAGCTAGACAACTTAACTATATTGAGGATGGACAGATTGCTATTCACCTCCCATTCCACTATCTTGATCAATCCCATTGATCCCACTCGCAGTCCTACTTATCCCACTAATATGCACAATCACATCAACACTTTACTAGTATATACTCCGAGGGAGAGTAGAATACAAGACGACGACTGATTCGCTCGACGAGCGAGGATCAACGTACGCGGCAACTGCCGTATTATGTAATCGTATAGTGGCGTCGCCTTACAGACTTCCTGACTGCACGTGTGAGTAGCAGAAGGTGTACGCGACGTAAAGCATGTGATATAAACGTCAGTGGAAGATACGGCCGTTCGAAACGGTTGCAATACAAGAGCACCCGATGTAGAGAACATCACCGCTCAGGAAGTGGTCATGCAACCCGTCCCCCGAAGAGTCGATTCGTCAAATATGAACATACAACTTTTGCAAGGCGCTTGTATATTTACGTTGATAGCGGTCCGGCTTAAGTAGGGCTCGGCCCGGCCCATGTGTTACAAGGACGCCACATATATATACGTGCCGCTCACGTTCAACTTCCCTTCCAACCACCACGACGACCATTTGATTCCCAGTCATGTCATCCTCATCCTCAACAGTCACAGTTTGGTATCTTCGAAACGATGGCGCAGCGAACCCAAGTGATGTCGATGTTCCTGTGGGTACTAGGATGTCCCAATTGCGAAAGGCCATTGGCGACAATCTGGGGTTATCAAGGGTGGAGTCAGAATCGTTGAACCTGTGGAAGGTATGTGGCCACCCCATGCCGCATCTTGATGACCCTCACACCAGCTTAGCCCAATGAGGAACTACCCATCGTAGATGAGCCAGGCAACAAGGCACGGACTGCCTGGGATGGCAGGAAGAGGGTGGCCGATTACCGCCTTAATGCCGTTGCAACAGAGTTGCACCCGCATGAAGCTGTTGGTTCTGCATTGCAGCTTAACACTGGCAGGGAGTTGGTGCACGTCATTGTCGAATTCCCCGAACGTGAGTTTTATTTATCACATCTTGTCGCAATCATGACGACATTCTATTAGTAGCAGGTACGTACGTCTTCTTACTTCAACACCAGCCTGTCTGACGCTCCATCTACGCAAAATTCAATGGTCTGACACCTTTTCACAGATCCGGATCGCGCTAGACTTGGCCCACGAATAAATAACGATAACGAGCTCGTCAGGAAATACGGAAGTGTTGTCATCAAAGTTGGAAACCGAGGAGCCTTCGACTATTCAGACAGAAACCTCAACGAGATAGAGTCGCATAGTGGCGATGGATTGCCCGATTTTGTCGAGAACTACTGCAAGTTACAAGAGAAGCGCGACATGAGCAATTACGTGCGTTGTTTTCCCAGAAAGCACCGTTAAGTCACGTCTAAATCCTCCTTAGGACTGGCAGACACTGGAAAGGGAGTTTGACATTGACCCTCAATGGCTTCGTAATCATTTCATTGCTAGCTCGAACAAGACCGATGTCCCCGCAGTGAGCGCCTCTCGGGAGTTGAGGCACCTCCTGAACATCGTCCGCGGCGGTATTGGAAATTGGACCGAAGAAGGGGTCAAGGAGGTCGATGCAAACGCAATTTTTTTTCAACCACTCAAAGCCTACATTAACTCTCATTCCACGGAAACAAAGATCCTCTGCCATTTGTGAGTGCTGCATTCGCACTTCTCACACTGGCCTCTCACGCTGCTGTAGTGGCACGAAACCATGGCCTTTCCCGTTGATAGTCCAGGTCAACACAGAGGAATGCTTTTACTCCTATACACCCAGAAGTGATGTTTCGTGGTGGAAAGGCGAGTCTTCGATACCTCGTCTTTTGGTGGAAGTCTGTTCGGATGAAAGATCGTGGATACCGGAAGATCATACTCGCTTGCTTCTCCAGGGTGCGAGTCTTGTTAGGCTTGCGAACCAATTGTCTAGCGAGAATCACAAGCCGCGGAACTTTGTCATTATGCTTGTGTACATGGGTCGAGACCATCAGGCCAATCGCTACCTTCTCTTTCAGCGAGAAGGTTCCACGAAGGTCGGCAGCAGTAATTGTCTTGGTATTCGATGTCTGAATTCTAACTCCTTTCAGGTTTATTACAAGGAAAAGAAGTTTCTTCTGCGTCATGATAACCCACGGCTGAGTTTCAGTCGTGAGCTGTACAACCTTGCTACTTTTGCCCTGTTGAAGGATCACGACAATGACGTGAGCGTAACTGAAGACCAGCTCAAAGGATTCATGACCACCGTTCGGAATAACGTCAAGGGGACGTTCAAGACTACAAAGAGAACGAACAAACGCTCCAGACGTGGGCAGGGCGATGAGGATAATCTTCCTGGTGGCGAAGGCGCGGGCGTTGAAGGCACGAGCGTTGAAGGCGCGGGCGTTGAAGGCGCGGGCGTTGAGTTTGAGGCAGAAGGCTATGAGCCAACAGCACCGTCATGCAAGGTACGTACGAGCATTGGAAACAGCATCCGTGTCGATGAGCATGTACTGACATGTCCCGCAGTTGCCGCATTACATACATACTATGCGTCAAATCGAAGACCGCAGGACGGAACTCATAATAAAGGAAGTCCGCCACGATTCGAAAGAGCCGAAGATCCTGAAGCTCCTAGCTATGATAAAGCCTCCGTCCGAGCACGTCATTGAGTGGTCCAAAACGATCAAGTCGAATGTGGGAATGTGCATCGTGCTTCCAAAGCGAAACCCCATCGAGCAACAGCTACAGATTGTCGACGGTGGGGCACTGCGTGGCCGATTCGTTGATCTGAGTCGGGACCTGGCGAAGGGCCTCACATTCATTCACAAGAACGGCATTGCCCACCTTGACATCAAGCCTGCAAATTTAGTCTATACCGACGAGCACCGCCTACAGATCATTGATTTCGACATTGCTGTCCAGGTCAAGGACGAAGATGACCTAATCAGTGGTTACCTCGGGAGTGAGGGTTGGATGGCGCCGGAGATAGGGAAAAAGGATGGTCCGCACCCTTTGTACAGTCCCATAAGGGCGGACAGGTGGTCCTGCGGCCGCGTTTTCCTCGTCTTTGCTGAGAAGCATGGGAAGCAGGACGAGGGCCTCCGTGCATTTGCGAAACGTCTGATGGATGTTGTGCCCAGTCGTCGCCCCTCGTTAATTGACTGGTGTCAATCACCCCACGCCAAGAATGACGTGATTTCGAACGCTCAGATGGAGGACGCGATTTTGGATGCTCACATGGAGGATCCTGAGGACGAGGGACCGCCGAAGAAGCGACAGGCCGTGGCTGGTCGCTTTATCCCCATTCAATCACGACGCTCACCGATGACGATAACGGGTTGAACGACGGTGACTTCATGAAGCCCGCAAAGAAACCCAAGATCAAACATCGATCACGACCTCCATTTGGGGCTACCATAGTGTGTAGGCGTTATGTTCACGTATCCGCCAATGTATCTGTCACAGTTTTCACGCAGTGGGGCAAATAATACTTTCTTTGTGTATACAACGCAGCTACTTGTATGGTAGTGATACGCAACTTCCACATCTAAATCCTTCTTTGGCTCAGGTGTATTGGCCTCAACTTCAACGTCGTTATCGTCGTGAGGCATATCCTCCTGGAGTAGTATAAGGTTGAGAACTACCGCCCTTATGGAAAGTAAGTTGTCCCAACAAATTCCGACAAGATGGTGACTTCACAGCGTTTTCCCAGCGCGCGAAACAACGCTCTACCATGCCAAGAAGCGGAATCTCCCCTCCATGAGTGCCCGTCCAGCCCTATATAACAAGAACCAAGGCGGGCCGGCACCTATACTTGACGGTCGAGTTGGCAAAGGTCCAGACCAAAGCCAAGACATAGTCGCTGCACCGGTGGAGCTTTACTGCCAGGCTTTTGCCGAATTCCTGACCGGCCTCACAGACGAGCCTTCCCCGGACATCGTGAAGCAAACTAAAGAGATGATAATCGCAACAGACAAAATTGCTACATATGAGGATAGTAGCGAGCCCACGAGACTCATGCTATCTAAAATCTTATCGCACGGGATGTCTCAAGCTGTCAACCTCGACAAAAGTACCGCAGATCACATCGCCCTCTATTCGTGTACGTCCCCGCCCTACGAAACGGTTGCGCTTATCATAGTCGAGAGAAAGTCCGAACTGGGAAGTGGAGGCTGTGATCCTACTGTACAGGCTTCCTATTCTTATGAGAAATTCTGGGCATCCCCAGAGGTACGCATTGGGTGCTGTCTTGTCACCCAACATTTCTGATTTCTTCTTCTGAACAGCGTCAGGAAGTACACAATGGGTCCTGCTGCCCTTCCTTCCTCGTCGCACTATCCGGGTCGTGGATTTGCGTGCTCGGCGCCGTATGGACAAGCCACGTTACCATTCAGCGCCTCACGGATTTCCTGTGGTTGGGAACCAGCCCGCTTATCGACGACAGTCGCTGCCTCAATATTGCACGCGTCCTCAGTTCTCTCAGGAAAGCTGTCGTGACGCTTCGACAATATTACGCTTCCCTCGACACGTCCTCCCCGCCTCCAGGGACACTACCTCGTTGTCTACTCCCCTGCATTAAATCGTATTACATCGGGCGATCAGAATCAGATATGGACTACCCGACACTTCCAGCGGCGGGACCTGTGAAGTTATATCCCCTCAGGCCATCCGAGAGCGATGAGGGTAAGTAAATGTGGGGAATGGTACCATGGACATCGACTGACGTCGGCTGCCCGTACGATATGCTTTCACTTGTCTTCGCCCATTGCCATGAGACAGAGGTCAAGTTTGACTACATCAAACCGCTCAAATTGGACCGAGCCTGCACTACCTTTCTCGCCGTGCAGGAATCCGATCAGCGCCGAGTAGTCGTCAAATTTGTGGCGAGGTTTGGCACTGACGCACACCTACTCCTGACGAAGGAAGGTCTGGCTCCCGAACTCGTGTATGCTGGTCACATTCTCTCCCGCGGCACGGATGGCAAGCTGCGCAAGATGTGCAACAATCTGTTTATGGTTGTTATGGCATATGTGGAAGGCATGACATTGGCGGACGGTTCTTTCTCATGGAAACTACCGAAGGAGATTGTCGAGCAGGTGGAACGGGTGATGATGTTACTGCACGGCGCGGGTTTGGTGTATGGTGACCTTCGCAAACCCAACGTCATGGTCACGGATGAGGGGAAAGTACAATTGATCGATTTTGACTGGGCGGGCAAGGAGGGCGTAGTCAGATACCCTGCGTTCATCTCCGGTGAGCAGCAGTGGGCCAGTGGGGTGCAGTCTTACGCGATCATCAAGGCTGAACATTATCGAGAGATGTTGAACCGTTTCTCTACGATACTCCCAGGCTCCTAAGCCACCTACATCTCTATGTTCCCAGTCGCGTAGTGGTGTGTTTTGTATTAATTTTACACATATCTCCAATGGAGACGCTCGAGAACATCGAATGTGCTAGGCGCCTACGAAGGAGGCTGGCAGTCTATTGGTCTATTGGTGATCGCGTTATGTAACCCAAATCCGAAACAAATCCTACTCATGTAACCATCGACTTCATGGATGTACGTCACTGCTACAGTCCGTTTTTTCGCCTGTCTGTGCGGTAGTGCTCATTTATTGCCTGAGCGGTCCAACCGTGAATGAATGATAAGAAGGCGCGGCGACTTCTCACCACGGACGCCTTTCCAGTATCGAGGTGACATCATGCAGTCGTCGTCGTCGTCGTCAATCTGCGTGACGTCGTGTTGGGGGTTGTCGACAATATCAGGGGAGGAAGCCTGACCGGAGAGGAAGAGCGCACCTAGAGATTACCCGATCGATAGCTTACTAGCTTGCCGCACAGGCAGGCTAATTAGCTTGAAATGTGTCCTGGGCCCACACTCCCAGTCACCCCGAGCCCATCGCACGTTTTCCCATATAGAGGGCGGACCATGTGATCGACGCCCGCGTCGACCTAAGGCTCGGGCGCCTTTACCTCGGCCCCGACCCCCGACCCACGTGCAAGTGTCGCACGCCCCGACCCCCGCCCCCGCTGTCGTTGCCGCCGCCATCGCGCACGATGGCGACAATGTCTCCTTCAATTTTCACGTTTTTAAGTTCGTTCTTTCAGTAATCCTATGTTATAAACCCTGTAGAACACGATTATGATGGTGGAATTTTTATTTGAAACCATCTAAGGGGTGGATGGACCAATGTCCATCCAGATACCTTCGGCCAGATGGCCTTGGCACGTGCTACTATCCTCGCATGTCATTCGGCGCTATTCCCACTCTCACACCACCACCCCACCTGCCTCTCAGAAAGCGCTGGGCCAATCTCCGTCTGAGGCAGCTGCCATGCTAGGCCATTAAGATTCACACCGGAAAATCCCTTTACATCAAGGCACTGTTGCTGCCAATGTCAGAAAAATCTGGGGAGCATTGCAACATGGGCTGATTGCAACAGCATCAGGATTGGCCACCGACAATCGTGAATAATTACAATTGATGTACAGTATAGAAAGTCCTGAGGGTTGAGAGGTGTGTGCTTGAGCTCGTGAATCTGCATTTGCATACTGCATTGTTTAGCATGGGGCACTCCATTTGCATGTTCTGCAAGACCTGGCTATTGCAAAGTCTCCCAGGATCTGAGACAGCTTCCAGAATCAAATACAGTACACTATGTGGTTGGTCACCTACCACCTCTATGTGATCAATGCAATCAGCCTTGAGCAGGACATTTATTTTGTGGTAGATGTGCAGAATCGGCTACTTGCTCATGAGAAATCACTCAATGTGTCACGGATTGAATATCCGTTCAACGCAAAATAACCAAGTCAGATTATTTCGACAGATAGGAATATCTGTTCAGCGCAAAGTAACCAAGTCGAGTTACTCAGCGTGTCAAGTAGCGCACTACTTGTCGGACTCCGCAGAGTCAGAGCGTCGATATACAGGCTGCAGGCTTAATTGTTTAAACCTTTGAGAACGAGTATAATGTCACAGATTTGGGACATGCCACTATTTTTCCCGTATTTTTACCTATTTATCTGGTATTTCTACGACCTTGTAGACGTTTACGCTGCTAAGCGCCCGTCTACACGTACACGCAACCAAACAACACGTACACAACGCGGTATACGTCCACCTGTCATAACAACACGTACATAACACGTTCGTACGCGTCAATGACTCAGCGGACTAACCTCCGGTGTCACGCGCTTTACTCATATCCCGATACCGGGCTATGTCAGTACGATTGGATAAGCGGCCCGCTCGTTATCACATGCCAATGCCCTTACAATTACTCATATCCCGATGCCGGTATATAAGAATCACATGCATGGCTTATTAACGTAGCTACAGCCACTTCCACAACATGGACCTACGGTCCAAACAAACGATCTTACTGGTGCGGCCATTACCGGTGCACATGGTCTATTGTAGTTTACGACTTAACCATATTAGTTATGTCTGCACACAGACCACCTTCATGTTTGGCTCCCTTACCGGTAACCAAACAAAGCATGTATATAAGTAGGGCTATCACTGCGGATAAGCCTTAGATTTGTTCTCTGCATTCGCACAGTTACATATCATCTCTGTTTGCGCCCACTAGCCTCCTCACCAACCTGCAGCAACTTCTTCAAGTCGCCTATTAGGTTATAGTGTGAGTCCCACAGTCTAGTCTGTGTCATAAGAACAAATCTTCCCCTACCCCCGCCCTTGCGCTTGCGCTTGGGCCTGGGTTTCTATCCTACAGGGGCTATTGCTCGTTGCTGCGCACATCCCTACTCTTGACAAAGAGTTAGGGGTGATAGTTGAGATCTGGGGGATACATCGCCATCCTCGGCAGAGGATTGGCAACCAGGGAAGCCACACCGCCTTTTTAGGCAGGAGCCTCTACCTAACCCGGACTCCAGGGTCAAGGAGACATGGTCCTCGCTGACAAGCTTGGACTATGCGCGGTTAAGACCCGCCTGTGGAGAAAAGGGGACGGTCTGCCTGTGTGCGCCCAACCCCCGGTCATGGCAAGCGTTGTTCAGCGCCCCATCACTATCCACAGGGTCATCATTATGATGGCATGGGAATTTTCCAAAGCCGCTTCCCAGGCGTAAGGGACCTGCTTTGAACCCGTTATGGGAAAAGCAGTGAGGGGGGTGACGTAAAAAATCACCCTGCCATAGGTCACTCGCGGTAGCCAATAGCATAAGTCCTCCGGGCAGCTCGGCGTGCGAGCATGGGTCAAACGGATTTGGGGCCCCATTGGAAGAGAAGCGCGTGGCCCACTCCTTCGGGATGTGGAGCGCTGCTGTCTCGCGATCTTAGATCGACAGTGGTTTTTTAGCCCTGATGTGACACCCATGTGGCTACAGACGGCAACCTCATTGTTGAAGCATGGACAGGCTAAGGGATGTAAAATCCCAGCCACTTTCCGGCATCGTCCCTCCGGGGCGGTGTCGTGTATCCGAATCCCAATCATCTGACCCAGGAACCGGCCTGGCAGTCAGCAACTCTACCCCTGGAGTCGGCGCCTCTGACCGTTAGGGTCATGCGAATATCCGCGCCATCTCGGCACAGGGTTTGCGCGCAACATAAGAGTAATTATGCCCCGTAGTACACCTTCTTTGCTCCTGAAAAGGAGTCCACTACCCTACCTTACATAACCCCTTCCATTCCTGTTCTTGGACGTATCACTGGGAAACTTCGTTTCTCATGAAGGCTGCACTTTCTAGAATCATGCCCCGCGTTACCCGTCGCACACGTGGCTCCTCCACTGCCCCCTACGTTAAGCCGGCGAAGCGGTCCCTTCTCAGCCGCATCGACACCGCCGACATTCCTCGGGCAGAGGACGTCACCTACACGCTTCCTGTAAAGGAAGATTACACCGGGAAGCTCCATCTTTGGGAGATTCCCGTCCACATGCCAAAGCACATCGCTGAGGCTGGGAAACCCGCTCCTCGACCTCCCAAGCCAGTTCCACTTGCCAAGCGCATCTGGACAGAGGAAGAGAAGCTAGCCGCTTCCATTACCGCCATGGAGAATCTCATCTAACTCCGTGAACTCAACAAGCTCAAACTCGCCCGCGATAAGCTGAATAAGCGAATCGCCGCCAAACAAGCCGCCAAGGAAGCCAAGCAAGCAGCTTCTTCACTGGCCCTCCGTCTCTCCAGCCCGGCGGCCGGACCTCCCGTTCCGACCAACCACAAGATTCTCGACCCTTCCCTCGTCTTCGGGAAGAAGAAGCCTCTCCAAGCATGTGATCAAGTTATTCCCATGCTAGAAGGCACTCTCACTCGTCTTACTCCTCTTGCCAACCACCCCCCTAATTACCCAGGCTTCCATATAGAAAACGACATGCGTTTCCATACTATGGTAGTAGAATTGGAGGACTTGGTGGATAACGTAAAGGATAGAGCGAGACGGGGGAGGATCACCAATAGAGACTGGAGAATTATGAAAAAGTATTGCAAACAACTCGGCAACATTTCCTTTTTGGATTGGCGTACGGACTTAGCTCGTATCGTAGCAGAATGCGTAGCGCTACAAATTACTTTTGCCTTCGGTGTAACACCACCTGACAAGGTGGCAGGGCCCTCAACTACTTCGGTAGAAGAGGATATACTCGCGATTGTATAGTAGAAATACTATCATCTTTTAACTCTGAAATAGAGTGCGAGTGTGATCTATAACGAAAGTTGCAGCTTTCAAACCAAATCCCTTCTTAAAGAATCTAAGACAATGAGTAACCGGAAACTAACATTCATCATAAACAGATTCACAAATGTCTTCCACCTCCTCCGTTAGCACCCCCCTCGCCCCTCGTCGCATGCGCCTCCGTTCGGAAGGCCCGGTGACTCCGGTAGCAGGGCCCTCAGGGACTCAACCCCTGGTGACCCTGGACCACCTAAGCGAGGAAGAGGAAGAGGAAGAAGTCGAAGTCGAGGATGTTCCCCCACAAAGGGACTCCCCGTCCAACCCCATGGGAACGCGTCCGGGCACGCCTATCCCCGGATATCCCCCGGCTCGCTACACCCGCCCAATCGGGCCCATCACAAATATGGAAATAGAGTTTTCGGGTCCAACACGCCGAACCAACGCCGAGGTCGAAGCCGGCCTCAAGGCGTACCTCCCAGAAGAGGATCACTACAAGGTGGATGGACCCTTCATGGGGCAATCCTTGATGCCGCCGTACAACGAAGTGCGGCAATCAGCCACGACAATGTCGACACCCTCGGCCGGATGTTGTACGCCCGCCTGGAGCGAATCCATGGCAGAATCGACTCCCTGGCTGGGCAATCCAGGGCAATCGAACAAATGGCCCAAGACGAGCTACACGAAGCGGTCAATTCAGTCCGCAACGAGGTTGTGTCCACTTTGGTGGACCTTGGCAAGGATCTCCGGCAGGAATACACCGCCAAGATCTCCGAAATGGAGAAACAGCTCCGGAAGGATTACCGGTCTCGGCTCGACGACCTCGAGGATGCGTTCGCCGAACGCATGGAGAAAGTTGAGGAAGAACTTCGGAGGAGCCGCAAGAATCCCTCCGTTCCCAACCCTCCCGGTGTCCGCACGCCCCCGGAAGAACCCACACCGGTCCCCGGCACTGCTCAAGCCCGAGCAGCCAAGGCCGCTGCCGCCGCACAAGCTGCAGCCGCTGCTGCAGCAGCCGTCGCCCCGCAGATTCCAGGTCTGCCTCAAAACCTGAAAATCCCCCCTCCCCCCGAATTCTCTGGGTCATCTGGAAAGGTGACTGCACAGGAATGGGTGGAGAAGATGGGCCTGTACTTCGGTACGCTCAGGGTCTACGATGAACATGACCGTATCACCACGGCCCTCTTCCGCGTCACAGGGGACGCATACAAATTTTTCTCACCTCTCATCAAGAAGGCAGGAAACGGTGAACCTCTCGGCACCTGGGAGGACTTCACCAAGTCAGTCATGGTGCAATATGGGAAGATGACGGATAAGGAGATAGCCAAGAAGGAAATTCACGGCTACTACGGCACGAAGGGCAAGGAACTGGCAGAATCGAACTACTTCAATTACTGCGAATGGTTCCGCACCCTCGGCCGTCTCTCTGAAACCGCCAATGAGACTCTGGTGTGGGAATTCACCGAGACTCTCCCAGAAAAGGTTAAGGACACCTTAAACGTCCTTGGCAAGACCCCGTTCTTCAAGGCCCCAACCGACATCGAACCTCTCATCGACTTCGCCCTGGAAATGTACCAAACGTCCTATCCAGACAAGATCAAGGGTTCGATCTTCGAGAAGGCCGGCAAGAAAGACTC
This sequence comes from Wolfiporia cocos, assembly GCA_029448655.1. Classification (NCBI taxonomy): domain Eukaryota; kingdom Fungi; phylum Basidiomycota; class Agaricomycetes; order Polyporales; family Phaeolaceae; genus Wolfiporia; species Wolfiporia cocos. The sequence goes on along the minus strand of JACCLO010000011.1, from coordinate 3,096,552 downwards.
GGCCCCTGCCGAAAAAAAGGAGACGTCCTCCGCTTCTGCGAAGAAGTCGGAGAAAAAGAAGGATAAGGGAAAGGCGCCCGCCAAAGCCCCCGCCGACACCGCCAACGCCGTCTGCACCTACTGCAAGCAGACGGGACACTACTTCAACAAGTGTCCTAAGCTTGCCGCGGACAAGGCTGCGGGAACATTCGTGCCTGCCGCTCAGCAGGCTGAACAACAAAGGGCGAAGGATGCAGCTGCCGCGTCTGGAAAGACCACGGCTGCTCCTTCGGGTAGTGGAAAGGGACAGGCTTCTGGCAAGAAGCCGTACTCGGCGCCCCCCGCGGATGGCAAGACGTATCGTGCCCGAACAATCTGGGAATAAGTAATGGCTGACTCAACATCAGCAGGAACATCAGCCCCCGCCACCACCGTCACCAATGTCGGGACCATCTCGGTTCCCCTCGCCCCAACCACGCGTCTCGAAGACGTCTTGTGAAGAATGCACCAGCCCCGCAGCGGCTGGGAGCATATAGCTCCCTGAAGAAGAGCACCCCTACGACGGGGCTTCCTTTAACTTAGGGTATTGCACAAACAACGGGTCAATTGACTTAGTGCAGAAGATTTATACTTGTGACTCAAGTATAACAAACAGGTATATGACCCGTAACAATGCTGATGTGAAGAAAGTGAGCTCAAATGAATTTGGCAGAACTCAAGTGGATTCAAGTAAGCTACAAGTGAATTTGACTGGCATAGCATGTGTTAAATCCATATGCAGCAGTTCAAGGCATTGCTCTCCAAGCTAAGCTAAAAAGGATGTCAAATTAGCTAATAGCCACTGTCAATGAGTGGCACTACGACTGTGATGAGCTGTCCAACATCCGCACCACCCATGTGTCTAAAATACCATCTGGTCAGTTGCATGGCATACACGCTCACTGTGACTTAAGGAGATTGTAGGTAAACCCCCTGGACTATAGGCAGCTTCAGCAATGAGGCTGATAGCTCATGCTGGAAGCCCCAGGAGCCTGACCCAAGACTCACTCTTAGTGACTTCTGTTGAAGGGTTGCTGGGTTGTTGAGGCAAGTGGTCAAGTGAAGCAGTAGTTATAGGCTAAAGCGTCGTGTAACAGATTGATAGTTCTGAGGACTTAGGCCTCAGACGTCTCAGTATATATACATGTAGGGCACTACTCAAGAACTACTTGCCCTAATGTTATGGTGTCTGTGCGCACAAGCGGTAATGCTGTGCGCTTGCGTGGGACATTCATGGAAACGTATGGAATAGGCCGCATAAGCGGTCATGTGCATATGAGTCAGTGGGGCGCTACTAGATAAGCTGGGCCGCTGACGTTACTCTAATGACTGTTGTCATAGAATGTGCTGGAAGGTTCTCGTGGATACGAGAAGAATGATGGGTACGTGGTTAGGGGTACTAACTACGTTAGATAGGACTTGTCGTAAGACAAGTCGTAGAAAATTGGTATAAATCCAGGAAAAATTAGGTAAATGCCTAGAAAACTGTGACAGAGCCATCATGGGTGTAAGTGGTAGGAGCATTTTGTCACTTGAGGAGATTGCAACTCATCACAGCTGATGTGCAACAGATGATATCATATGTGTCAGACTGTAGGAAACCTGCTCAATATCGTAAGTTGTGCTTACATAAGTATCACAGGATGCACCGCAGACCCAATGCGGCATGCCTATGAGTGGTGCTATAGCCACTCCCCCAAAAGGGCTACAATAACAGCTTAGCTGTTATCAAGGGTCTGGCTATATCTGCAGTTCATATTCACATGCTATGTGCCAATGTGTAACCAGCTATACCAGTTTACAGGGTAATATGCCCTATTCATTGCTCCATAACATCTATGATCTTAGCATATGCTAAATCTGTGACAGTAAGCCTGTGACACAATATCATAGTACCATACCATGACCAATCCATATCAGTGATTTGTTTCAGTAGCGGCATCAATACCAGTACCAGTGGATTTCAGAACATTTCTGTGACTGGGGAAGATGTTGTCCTGTTCAAATGTGCTTGTATGTGAGAGTCAATTAGTGAGACATCAATCAGTCTTGTATGATCTTCCAAATTTCCACAATAGATGTGGGCCTACACCTGAATGCCCTTACTCAAGTGTCACAACAATTTCTGTGATGCCTCACATAATACGTACACCGGGACTCGAACCCTCAACCTCCTGGTTATATGTCAGGTGACGACTTATAAGGTCACCCCCCCTAACTAGCTGGCGCACGGCTAGCCCAACATATCACATGGTATATTACATAAGCATTCTAGGTACTTACTCATAGGTGCATGCGCACAGGCCACGTTGCTTTAGGGCAGGATAACTACTTAGTTAACAGCGCTACTATCATGTATATAAACCCAAGAGTCTGAGGCGTACTCCTCAGACTCATCAATTTGGCAATGCCTTAGGGCACCATTACTGTCATCTCGGCTTGCACTCCTAAGACACTCGCTAGACTGCTAGGGACCCTCAACAACGTCAAGGACCCTTTCCACCTTCGACGAAGACGTCTAGGTTAGCAGGCAACATAGCAGGAGGGCGTTGGTTAGAGGGATGACCCTATAAGTTTTGGGTCATCAAGTCACCGTGATACTATCTGGCATCTCCACCAATTATTGATGGGATCAACTGTCTTGTACTAGGCATGGCTCCTGAAGATAACAATGTACACCCGACTTCCGACAATTTGTGCCTAGACACAAATTCAGCACTCAATGCCATGATATCAACACCATGCGCCTAGAAGGTCTATCCACGTCAGCATCCTCAGGCCAAAGCCCCAGATAGAGGTGCTCCAGACAATATGATATCTGAGCTTTGTAGACTGTATGCATTTATTCAAGTGGGGGTGCAAGCATGCTATTGAACATCGCCAGCCATCAGCATGTGGGGCTGTATGTGAACTTGCAAATCTCAAGCCCATCAAGTAATGAATTTGTGGTACAGGAGAAATGGTTATAGACCTGTGGTAGCAATGTCAAGTTTGTAGTAATTGGCACAAGAGTGCATTGACAACATGAAAGTGAAGTTTTGCTCTCACAGATAGAGGTTTCGGCTGGCACAGTGCAACTTGGCATTGTGGCTGAGAGCAACCTGAAATTGATAATTGGAGCAGTACTAGTGACGCCATCAATCTTGATGGCCAACAAGTGAATAACAAATTCACTTGTCAGTTTCTCCTCGATTACTTGCCAATTACTTACTGATCACTTGCATTGTTTCACTTGCACTCACTAAGGCCCAAGCGCAGCAATGAATCTGCTCCCCTCAAGTGAGCAGAACAAGTGACCACAAGTGAGATCATATTCCAGTGCCAAAACTCTGTTATGCTCAATCTTCCACATTGACTTCGACACCTGCATGCTGTCGCAGCTCGAAACCAGCACTAGTTGTTCCTGTTCTAAGGGTGACATCAGTACCTTCACACGTTTAGAAGGCTTTGATTCCTAATATGCAACCAAATTACATTCTCTCTTATTTCTACCTTCTACAACCCTGCTATGCTTCGTTGCAGCCCAAGCCTGTGAGAGCCAATTTGAGAATTGGCAGTCATCAGTGAATTCAACAGGAACCAAGTGAATTGCAAATGAATTTGATGTGTGGCTAAGTGAGTAGCAAGGGAGTAGCCAGCGAATTCATTGGGCACCAGGTCAAAACAAGAAAGTTGGGTGTGGGGCACTGATGCGATCTTCTCCTTCCTATTGCTTGACCCCTTCTGCACAATTTTGACAGCACACAATTTATTCAAACACAGATGCCCCATTCATCTTTAGGTAAATTCTACTGTGTAGCCTAGGATACAATCTATAGTACTTGAACAGAAGGATGTAGATGGGGTGAGCATCATTGAAACCAAGGGGTACTGGCACAAAATTCATCACAATCAGTCACAATATGCCAAGCATGCTGCTATCACAGCAATTGGCTGGCTTCTTGTCATATTAGCGGCACTCCTGGATCAAGTGCCGACTGGTCCCCCTGGTGCTTAATCTTGGCCTGCCCTTTGCAGCGTAGTGTGTACTGGGTCGAGAATCTGATTCACATTTGGACTTGATCATAACAGATGGGTGTCCAGTGAATGGTGTTAGAGTTTATGATCCGACCCATGCATTGCACACACCATGCTGTAACCAAGCTGCACCTGATATACATGTCTGTTACATCAGCAAAATGCAAGATAGTGGATATGCATGGATAAGCATCATCAGTCTTATAAATGTAGCCAGTCTAGTAAATGGGCAATAAGATAAATTTTGACTTTTTATATATTGGGAAAACTGGGGCATCTGGTGGATTATTGCAAACTCACAGGGGCCTCTGACTCAGGACAGTAAGGCAGTGATCAGCACTTCTATACTTCAATGCTAAGGCATTTGGCAGGAATTATTCACTCAGATATTATATTGGGGCAGATCAACCAGACAGTTGGTACTGGTATGCCAAGGTACGCTTCAATTCAGGATTCAATATTCAATAGCAATTAGTGCGCATGAGTACAATAAAATACTGAATGAGTAGCATACCCACATGCACCTGGTACACCATCATGCCACTGCCAGAGCTGACTGCACCTTGCCCACGTCAAGCTGCTTCAATGCAGGCTATGCACATTTGGCCTCCGCTGTGTGGAGCCCCACCAGTGCTCAGCTTGCTCTGGTTGGTCGTGCTCACATGCTTAAGTTCCTGTACGTACCCATAGAGCACATTGTATGCCTTCTTGAGCTTGTCAATGTGTTCAGTGCTCTCTGAGGTGGAGCGCTGTGTGTGGGCAAGCTCAAGTTTCATGAGCTCGAACTTGAGGTGATGCTGCATTGGTATCAAGATGATCTGGGGAATGGAAAGGGAGGGGAGTGGAGTGAACCATCTATTTACCTTTCATGTGCACACAGCATATGCTGCATTGTCATTGTCTGAATGGCTATATTGCAGATATCAATGTCCATGCACATAAGGCAAGCATGAGCTGCTCATGGTAAAAGTTAGCAGCAGAACATGCTCACCCAGTCCACAGAGCCACACTTCCATGACCCTGACATCCATTGCACATTGCAGCATACAGCCATCCACCTGTGAAACCTTGTCACCATTTGTAAGATGTGCTGGGATTGGTTGGCTGCAAAAAATCTTCTCACAGATGTTCAGTTGCTTACCAGTTGATCTAATGAGAAGGAGGTTCAGTGAGGTGGGCAAAAATACTGGTAAAGAATGCATCTAAATCCACGTGACCTTGAAAAGGGAGCCAACCATCATTCACAGCAGTAAGAGTGGACAGCTTTTATGGCAGAGAAGTGGTGACTGGCAGGGTGGCCGCAGACTGTTGAGAGCACATAGATGAGGAGTGTGTTCAGCAAGTTGAGTGAGCACTGCAGTGGAAGTAGTGTTGCCGAAGTTCAGTTCGGTTCAGGTTCAGGGGGGTCTAGGGCTGAACCCAGAACCGAACCGACTGCAGGGAGCCTGAACCTGAACCTGAACCTGGACTGAACCTGGTGAACTGGTTCATCAGGTTCGGTTCATGGTTCGAACTAGGTTCGAACCGCTAAGTTACTTGCTTCTATAGAGTGTAAAAATAATAATTTAGACACCAACTTCATGCACCTTTCTATGTATACCAATTGCCCTCAATTGCCTACCTCATTCCCGGCACTATTGAACCCACTAAAGTAATCACACTTCAAGTTCTGCAGTGCCTTCATTTGGTGTCTATTGGGCTGAATTCCAAAGTGGCTCTTAATCTTGATTAGAGTGGTAAACATAAATTTTAGATGGACAATAATCACTCAAGGCAGCCATTTTGAGCAGTTCAGTAATCAGAGTTTATGATTGTGAATTAGCCTGAGGCAAACCTCAATAACAAACCATTCTTAGACAACACTGTATATAACCTAGGATCATGGATATGAAGTGGAACATAATCTTCTACATTTCTTACTTCATCTGACAGCAACAAATGCAGCCCAGTGCCACAGAAAGCATGGTGATCCCAGCATGGGGTTGAGCCCTTGCCATATTGGGAGACTAGAGTATATGAGTGCTGATGCTTGCTATGGTGAAGCCAGCTATCCATAACTTACTGCAACAACACTATAGCAAAGATGGCAAGAACATAATTGTAATTGATGCTTATCCACCAGTGGCTACACAGAATATGTTAATGCTATGTGGTTCAAGGTTCAGTCCGGTTCGAACCTGGTTCAAGGGTACCCATGACCCCCCTGAACCAAGAACCGAACCTTGATGTCCTACCCTGAACCGGACCTGGACTGAACCTGAATCTAGGTTCGGTTCAGGTGGTTCAGGTTCTGAACCTTGGTTCTGAACTGAACTTCGGCAACACTAAGTGGAAGAGGTCGCAACTGGTGCGGTTCTCGCTCAGAGATCTTGTGGGGTCATCTGCAAAGATAAAATGGTCATGCTGCTGTTTGTGAACGCAATGAATGTCCTTCTCTGTTATTCTCAGAGCCCCTTTGTGATGCACAAGCACAGGACACACAAGGTATTCCACCTGACAGTGGTGCCATGAACAGGAGAGCAGGTGGAGGCACTCACCTGGTAGGTATCAGGAGAATGCATTCTTGACCAGCCTATTGATATCATCTCCAGTGCTTGCACCACTAATAGTGACATGATGGTCTACTGTATATATACATGATGGGACCACACACAGCTGCATGTCACAGTTTTCTGTGACACGGGTAATTTGCCCCCCCTCAGCGTTGAACCAAGGACTTTAAGTATTCAGTCATGTGATGTATAGATAGTTGTGCATGGGCTCACAGATAAGATAACCCATATCTAACATGATGTATCATGTGATTGTAGCACTGCCTCTACTGTAGCGCCTGCACATAGGCCTTGCACTTTAGGGTAGACTTTAGTGTAGATGTTGCGCCACATGTATATAAGCTAGAACGTCTGAGGAATACTCCTCAGACTTCTCAATCTCACTCTGGGGCTTAGGCCCCCTTACTTGCAATACCTCTGCTGCTTGCATGATAGCCTACCTGCTAGTCTTAGTACCTTGACTTGTGACATCTTGCCTTTGGCCTACCCCTGGATGGAGATGCGGATATAGTGCACCAGACTGGGAGCCTCTGGTATTGAGTATTGTTGTTGGGTAGTGGAGAACAGGGCTAGGGGAGGTGGGGCGTGGGTGGTGGTGGTTGACACAGGTCTGTGTCACTGCACATTAGATAGAACTAGATACACAGAATTAAATTCAAAAACTAAAAAACTACTTGTGCTTACAAATGATGGCCTAGCCTCGTGAGTAGTCATTCAGCTCCTTTTGAAAGGGTGGCCTGACACAAGCAACGATCTCAAGCAAGAGCCTGGGGAATAGTACTCACATAAAGGTGTATTCCTGGTCAGGGTTACTCAAGGCATAAAAGGCCAAGACAAGTCTGGGGTGCTACCCAGCTTGCAGGCCTGTATATAAGCTCTACAGGTGTTTGTACATGTTATGGCTAATGAGCCGTGATGCTGTATCTATGGTAGCGTAGCAGCAAAACATATGATCGTGTTGTGATCATGTTGTGATTGGTAATCTAGGATTGTGGCTACACCTTGGATTGGGTTAGGGTTTGGCACATGACTAGGGTTACTATATAACAAACAAGCACTATGATAAGATAAGATAAGGGAACTTGTCGGTGTTGGCTAGTATATGTCTGAGGCAATGAAATCAGCCCATGACATGGTGTTACGATTATTTTGATTTTTCGAATATCTGCAGAACTCACCATCGGTCGAATACGATACAGGGACTTGTTGCGCAACCAACTCCCCTGGCTACTCGTGACTCTACTGGGCGCATCCCCAGTTGTACTAGTCTATAGGACGCGTTTCATCGCTGGCAGATCCAACTCTGCCACCGTTTCATGTTTATCATTTATTAGCTGATAGATGGCGTTCAACCGCCATCATTCCTATCTATCGTCTCGGATATATCACTACATACTTATCAAACGTTTGGTACTATAGCGTAGATAGTAGCGGTGACATCTGGGACAGGCTTGACCCCTGAAAGCTAACGTAGTATATAAACTCGTGTACTTACTGTCGAGGCTCTTCAGCTCGACCTTGTTGTACAAACAAGAAGTCTTATACTCGTTCTCAAACGTAGGAAACTACGCTCAGTATTTTTCACTCGAGCAATCGAACGACTAAGTCCTCGAAGTGCACACTGACTTCTCGGACTTAGGCGAGTCTTACATTCTATTCAACTCGCACTTGAACAGATTATATCCTCTAACGTGTATTGGATATTAACCGATCTCCTAAGGACTTCACTTAGGACCCGAAGGCATCTAACGAGTATTTGCCTTGCACACAGCTGCGTGCCTACGTGCAGAAGAACGATTTATATTCGCGACTCGAATATACGAACGGGTATTCGACCCGTAACAGAAGGTCGAGCTTATCACACCCTCACCTACCACGGTGCAAGGGCACATGATATTTGGACCAGAATTCCCAGCACGACTGATTGAACTCTTGCCCGAGGACATTCAGGGAGTCTACAGACTCAACCGATACGAGTGGACTGACACCATTGGAGCCTTCCGTAACCGCGGAGGAATTGTTGTCATCCCAAGAGAAGATAGGGCATCGAAGTGGGTAGAAATATACCCCTCCGCAAGAACGACCGCTTGGGAAATAACGCGTGAAGTGTTCGAACGATTCGGAGAAATTCCTCCGATGTCAACCGCGACGTTGACCGAAAACGAAACCGAAACCATCAACAGAACCTTCGATGCCGATGGAAATACGAATCAGCCTTCGGGCGCCACAGGAATGGCAGGAATTGAGCGCATCGGAGATGATGGGAGAAATCCTGGAAACCTTACAGGAACAGATAACAGCCAGACCGGAGGACAGGACCCTCCAGGATTTATATCTGCTTTTGCGCAGAGTGGGATTGGGCCTATGGCTGGAGGAACAGACCTCTTTGGAAACCCCCCACAGAACGCACCCGGAATGGGTAGCGGAGGAAATCCGTCTTGGACTAGCCCAAGCGGAGGAATGGGAACGACAAACCCAGGAACGTGGCCTTCAGGCCTATTTGGACGAACCTCCGCAGGTACAAGCGGAGGAGGACTGGGAGGAAACTTCGGACTCGGAGGAGGGAACCCCCCCCTCCTGGAGGACTCGGAGGAGGAACCCCCGTGAACCCCGGAGGAGGAAACCCTGGAGGGAACCCAGGGAACCCCGGAGGAAACCCAGGAAACCCGGGTGGAGGATACCCGGGAGGAGGAGGACCCCCAGGCGGGCCTCCGCCACCGAATGCGCCGCAGCCCCAACCTCCGGCGCCGAACCCGTACTACCGACCCCCAATGATAAAGATCAACCCCCCAGACGTATTCGACGGGGAACGATCCGACATGCAGAACTTCATAAACCAGTGCAATTCCTGGTTTACGATGTACGAAACGTCATTCCAGAACGACGTCCAGAGAGTGATCTTTATCCTCTCTTATATTTCGAACAAGGGGAAAACGGGCCAATGGAAACAGAACTACCACCGGGTTTATACAAACCCCCTGACGAAACGATTCTTCCCGCCTAGTCTCACACAGTTTGATGCAAACTTTCAGAAAGCCTTCGGAGCCATCGAAGAGGTACAGAAGGCGCGGAAGAAAATCCTAGAGGTAGCCCAGGACAGAAAGGACATCGATGATTATATCACCGAGTTCAACAACTTGGCCGGGAAGGCCCAGTACAATCGATACAGCGCAGACGGAAACGCGTTGCTCATAACCCTCTTCGAGAAAGGGTTACCCGAACATACGACCCGATATATCATCGGCGTTCGACCGCTACCAGCGACCATTGATGAATGGCAGTCCGCTGCCTCATACTATGAAAATACGTACAAGATATTCTTGAAACGGGATAAGCCGTTTATCAAGAAGAAGGCTTGGCAAGCCTCGAACCAGAATAACGGACGCGCTAGTGCTCCTCAGACGACCGCACCAAAAGATCCGAATGCGATGGATGTAGATCGAATGACCACCCAGGAAAGGGATGATCACATCAAAAAGGGCAAGTGTTTCACCTGCCATCAGCCAGGGCATATGTCGCGAGATTGCCCGAAGAAGCCAAGGAAGCCAGCCCGCCCTAGGCGGACTACTCGAAAGACCGAAGAAGAAGAAACCGAGCAAGAAGCCCGCATCGAAGAAGTCTCCGAGGAAGAAACTGAATACATCACCGCTAACAGAGCAGTCACAGCAATTAGGGCTCTGAAAGCCAAGAACCCCGAGCTCCTAGCACGGCTCGTAGAAGAACAGGATTTTGCCTAGGAGGGAAGCCCACGGTCTTACCCTCCGAGAAAGCAGCACATGTAATTACCTCGTTCGAGAAGAATCGATCCCTCTTCATCCCGGTAATCATGACGCTGGCAAAACCCGTGAAGTGCAATGCACTAATCGACTCAGGAGCAATGTCGAACCTGATCCACAGCAGAGTGGTAGAAAAATACAAGGTGCCCACGCAACCCTTGAAGAACCCGATCATCGTCAAAAATGTTGACGGAACAGAAAACAAAGATGGGCGAATAGACCAAGAAGCCACCATACTACTACGATATCCAAAGACCCAGAAAACGCGAAAAGTCCGATTCCTGGTAGGATCAATCGGAACGGAGAATATGATTCTAGGGTATGGATGGTTGAAAGACGAAAACCCCACAATCGACTGGAAGGACCAAACAGTCGATGTACGATCAATACTAGGGGCAGAAGAAAAGAAACAGGAAGCCACAATCCGAATGGATACGGTGGAAATGGTAGTTGCCCCAGAAGGAAAAATTCCAACAAGGGGGACCCAAGAAGCTGCAGGGTATGATCTCTACGCCGCAGAAGAAACCGAGATTCCCGCCGGAGGATGGAAACTCGTCTCCACAGGAGTAAAAATGAAGATCCCGAAGGGATCGTATGGAAGGATGGCCTGACGATCAGGCAACACCCTCAGACACGGATTAGTAGTACAAGCCGGAATTATAGACTCGGACTACCGAGGAGACGTCGGAGCCATCGTCTTCAACCACTCAGACAAAGCACATAGAGTTATCCCAGGCATGCGAATAGCCCAGATAATCTTCGAACGACACCTCACCCCCGACATCTTAGAGGTCGAAGACCTAGATAAAACAGAACGAGGGGAAAAAGGGTTCGGATCCACGGACCAACCAGAAGAAACAGCGCAGCGGCTCTATACTCCCGAGGAGTACGAAGCGATCCGACGCTTCGCAAAAAATAACCCTAGGATCATAGGAAAGAAAGGGGAGATGCGGAAGAAGTTCTGAACAAAGATACAAATCATCAAAGCTGTCAGGAAAGCGCTGACGAAATCCCAGGAATTCGCACAGAAAACCCCCGAGCCAGAACGAACGATTGAGGAGATGGTCCCGAAACACCTACTGGACTTCGCCAAGGTGTTCAGTAAGGAGTCCGCAGCAGCGTTCCCCCCGTCGAGACCATGGGACCACGCAATCGAATTAAAACCCGATTTCGTGCCGAAAGACTGCAAAGTCTATGCACTCTCGCCTAAAGAGCAACAAGCACTGGACGAATTCCTAAAAGAAAACTTAGCCAAGGGATTCATAGTCCCTTCGAAATCCCCGATGGCGTCACCATTCTTTTTCGTCCCAAAGAAGGACAGCGGCCTACGACCCTGTCAAGATTATCGATATCTGAACGAAGGAACGATAAAGAACGTCTATCCCTTGCCACTGATCTCAGAACTCCTGGAAAAGCTAAAAGGAGCAAAGATCTTCACTAAAATGGACCTTAGAGCGGGATACAACAACGTGCGAATCAAAAAAGGAGACGAATGGAAAGCGGCCTTCAAAACAAACCGAGGGTTGTACGAGCCCACGGTTATGTTTTTCGGATTGTGCAATGCACCCGGGACCTTCCAAGCAATGATGAACGAAATCCTGAAAGAAGAAATCCTCGAAGGATGGGTGCTTGTTTATATGGACGACATCCTCATTTTCTCAGAAGACGAGAAAGTACACAAGGAACGGGAACGGCGAATCCTTCAGAGATTGATGGATAACCATCTCTTTGTGAAACCCGAGAAATGCGCCTTCGGTGTCGACAGGGTCGAATTCCTAGGACTAGTCATCACCCCAGGAAATATCCAGATGGACCCAGCGAAACTCAATGGGATTAAGGAGTGGCCGACTCCCCGAAATCTTAAAGAAGTCAGATCCTTCCTAGGATTTGCGAACTTTTATCGGAAATTTATCGATCACTACTCTACGCACGCCCGACCCTTGGTAGACCTCACAAAAACGGTCACAGGGACAGGGTTCCAATGGACGGAGAAAGAACAGAAAGCATTCGAGTTCATGAAGAAAGCATTCACGACGGCGCCCGCACTGGGAACACCAGACAAGGAGAAACCGTTCATCCTCGAAACAGACGCATCTCAGTTCGCCACAGGAGCAGTACTGAAACAGACAGATGAAACAGGGCGCGAACGGCCGGTGGGATATCTCTCACAATCCCTGACATCAACAGAACGGAACTACGAAATCTACGATTGCAAACTCCTCGGAATAGTCCGAGCATTAGAAGAATGGCGACACCTATTAGAAGGAGCACCGCATCGGATCTTGATCCGAAGCGATCATCAGAACCTGACGTACTGGAGAAGCGCACAGCGCCTAAATCGGCGACAAGCGAGATGGCATCTATTCCTTTCGCAATTCGACCTGAAATTGCAGCACGTCCCCGGAAGGAAACTAGTCATGGCCAACACGCTTTCCAGGTTGTACCACCTGGACGAAAGCAACAAAGACAACGAAGAAATCACCATGATTCCAGACGAACTTGTCGTCCACGCAATCCAGATCCCGATCATTGATCGAATCAAGATCGCCAACGATCGAGATGAATCTGCGGAACAGGCGATCCGCGCTCTAGGGGGCACAGGCGAATTCCCCGCAAGAACCACCGCAGATGAATGGCAACAAACGGATGGGATACTGCTCTACAGGGGCAGGATATACGTGCCAAGGGACGAGGGCCTTCGACGGGACGTCATCTCAAAATACCACGACACGATCCCGGCCGGACACCCTGGGATCTGGGGTACAACAGTACAGGTTAAGACCCATTTTTGGTGGCCCGACATGGGAACAATGATAGCGGAATACGTCCGGGGCTGTGCAATCTGTCAACAGATGAAACCTGATAGGAATCCGCTGAAACCCCCTTTGCAGCCAATACCGACACGGGAAGACGCCCTCCCCTTCTCACAGTGCTCGGTCGATTTTGTCACCGACCTGCCAAGAGTCGGGAAGTATGACTCCATGATGGTGATTGTCGACCATGGCCTATCCAAGGCCATCTCTCTCACCCCATGCGACAAAACGATCACGAGCGAAGGGGCCGCAGAAATATTTCACCGAAAAATCTACTCGCTATATGGCATCCCCCGAAAAATCATTTCAGACAGAGGGCCGCAGTTCGCATTAAAGCTTTTCAAGGAATTATGCAAGCTGCAGGGAACAGAATCAGCAATGAGTACGGCGTACCATCCACGGACCGACGGACAGACAGAAAGAATGAATCAACACATCGAAGTGTACCTTTGCATCTATTGCATGAACGACCCATTCCAATGGGTACAACGACTGCCGGACGTCGAATTTGCGCACAACACCAGACGAACCAAAAACCCGCCAGCGCCACTCGAAATAATCCTAGGATATGTCCCGAGAGGATTCCCAGATTATGACCGAGTAGGAAACGTCCCGGCCGCTGTCGACAGGATCAAGAAGATCAAAGAGGCGCGAAAGATGGCATTCATCGCGCATGAATTAGCCCAGAAAAGAATGGCAGGGAGGTTCCTCAGAGAACTGCCGAAGCTTGAGAAAGGGGATAAGGTCTGGCTCGACGCAAAGAACCTAACAATCCCCTACGAATCTAACAAGCTGGCACCAAAAAGAGAAGGACCCTTCACTATCACAGAAAAGATGGGACCCACGACATACCGGCTGCAGTTACCAACGAGCTGGAAAGTTCATCCGGTATTCCACGCCGCCTTACTAAAACCATTCAAAGAGACAAGGGTGCACGGACCCAATTACTTACGGCCGCCACCTGATATCATCAAGGGACAGGAAGAATACGAGGTCGAAGCCATCTTGACTGATAGATGGAAAGGAAAGAAGCATCAATACTTCGTCAAATGGAAAGGCTATGCCACGGCCGACAACTCATGGGAAGACGAGGCGAACTTGGAGCACTCCAAGGAACTGATGAAAGACTACCACAGGACGAGAGTCAGGACAACCCCGACACTCGAAAATAGGACAGTAATAGTATGTCGACGGCTCGCCACCAGCTTCCCCGCCGTACCGCAACCCCCGGCGATGCAGATCGTCGAGAAGGCCGACCGCGAGGTACGCCACCAAGAAGGTACTCCCCCCAGCATCTACAGATTAGACACGCCCTCCTCTGGTACAGGGCCGAGGGACCTTTTGCTGGCCGAGCCGATGGCTGGTCGGCCCTCTTCGACATCGCGCAGGACCTCACCCACGTTTACAGCTCGTACCAGAACATCACCGAGGACCTCGTCCGAATGGAGGGGCAGATCAGAGCGCAGAGAGAGGGACTCGAGCTACTCACCGACAGACTTATCGACCGATTGGCCACCACTACAACGGCCCGACTACGACACGCGCTCAACGACTTCGAGGATCGCGAGCACGTTACTCCCAGTCGACCCGAATACACACCACGACCCGCCCGCTTTTTCACCTCCGACGAACGACGCCGAGTTGCAAGGCCGTTTGATTTTATGGAGGGCGATAGAGTATTATTTCCTCTGCCTACCGAGACTCAGAGGGCCCGCCGAACAGGAGCTAGAAACCCGACGCCACGTATTTCTGGTATGGGAGGCAACGGGAGACGTGAACCACCTGCACGCCCGACGAGCCCTAGGGCTACCCCAGCGCGACAGCGAAGAGCGAATAGCACGCCACCTATTCGACGATCTCCGTCGGTGCAGAGCATTACCCGCGAGGAGTTTGAGCGAGGTGCGAGGGAGCACGAACGAGACACCGCCTCCCTACCCACATGGGCCGCACGGGACCTCCACCGAGCCGCACACCACTGGAGGTATCAACATAACGAATACCTCCGCGATATCCCTTCCCTACGGGTACCAGCGAGGCCCTCACCTGAGCAGCCGTGTCGACAATGTGGCTCCGCCAACCACTGGATCCTCGACTGCCCCGACTATATTTGCAGAACTTGTGGGCTCAATCAACCAGGTCATCGACAGAATGAATGCCACCAACACTTCGTATGGCGAACTCCTACGACCCCGTCCCTCAGCGGGAACGGCGACATCTACAACGAACAGGATGCCGAGGCACTCTGAAGAGGGGAACTTGGGAAATTCGTCGAGGCCGACGAATGCCTAGAGAGGGGCTGATGTTACGATTATTTTGATTTTTCGAATATCTGCAGAACTCACCATCGGTCGAATACGATACAGGGACTTGTTGCGCAACCAACTCCCCTGGCTACTCGTGACTCTACTGGGCGCATCCCCAGTTGTACTAGTCTATAGGACGCGTTTCATCGCTGGCAGATCCAACTCTGCCACCGTTTCATGTTTATCATTTATTAGCTGATAGATGGCGTTCAACCGCCATCATTCCTATCTATCGTCTCGGATATATCACTACATACTTATCAAACGTTTGGTACTATAGCGTAGATAGTAGCGGTGACATCTGGGACAGGCTTGACCCCTGAAAGCTAACGTAGTATATAAACTCGTGTACTTACTGTCGAGGCTCTTCAGCTCGACCTTGTTGTACAAACAAGAAGTCTTATACTCGTTCTCAAACGTAGGAAACTACGCTCAGTATTTTTCACTCGAGCAATCGAACGACTAAGTCCTCGAAGTGCACACTGACTTCTCGGACTTAGGCGAGTCTTACATTCTATTCAACTCGCACTTGAACAGATTATATCCTCTAACGTGTATTGGATATTAACCGATCTCCTAAGGACTTCACTTAGGACCCGAAGGCATCTAACGAGTATTTGCCTTGCACACAGCTGCGTGCCTACGTGCAGAAGAACGATTTATATTCGCGACTCGAATATACGAACGGGTATTCGACCCGTAACACATGGCCTGGCTCGCTAATGCTTGAAATCACAGCAGATACAAGGGAGAAGGTGTATGCACATGAACCAATTTGCCAATGTCGACGTTGTGAGTGCAAATTTATATGTAACTTGGGAACATAGTTACATAATTAAGAGGCAACAGAACAGTGAAAGAACAAAACCACTGACACAAATTGACATCAGACATAGAAGTTCTGCCAATCTAGAAAAGAATGCTACCATATCAGGATTGTGGCTGAGGAGCAACATGAAGAAAGAAGAAAGTGGATGCAGGGAGCCAGGCCCTGGGCAACTCCCCTAAGGGTTCATCCATCTTTTCCCAAAAAAACTGGCCTCAAAAATGCAATGTTCTTAGCCCCAAAAATGCTATTTCAGACAGAGGTGTCACGATATCACAGTATGTCACACTAAGTCACAGGGTATTTGTCACGTCCTGGGGCTCACAAGCCCGGGCCGACACAGTGGAGTCCCATCTGGTTGCAATCATTAAACAATACTTAAACATGGCATAAGTACAGCAGAGGTAGCCTTCATTGTCAAGTACCAAGTCGGACAATATCTTGCGGCGGCCATTGCCAGAGCCATCAAATACGCTAAGTCGGACAGACCTTCTGGTTTTTGGCACCCGAAAACGGACAGACAGGAGACCAATTTGACGTCCTCGAATACGCTAAATCCGGACGAACCCTTGGGGGAGTTGCCCGGGGCCTAGGGAATCACATCGCATCATCAGTACTATTCCACGTCAGCCCCGAAGGACATCGTCTGCAAATAGTCATAGGCTTGCAGCTCGTGCACTGGTAGATGGTAGTCGATGAATAGTGTATATAATAGTAAAATATAGTAAGTATATACCATAACGCTAAAAAAAGCGAAGGCTAAGCATTTGGAGGCAATGTATAAACGTCACCTTTATGAAGTGCATAACGCACTATTACAGTGCGCGCTGCGTCATGTGGCACCACCCTCTAACTTATTCTTAAGCGTCTGGACACGCTGGAACAACGTGTCAACAACCCTACGCCTGTACAGCCGCCCACTCTACCCAACCCACATATTCGCAAACAACCGCCCACTAATCCACTGACAGCACCGCCCAAGCAACCTCGCACTCAGGGATCTCCCATCCGCATTACTAACCCTCCTCCTGAACCCACTGCAACCACTGACAACTATGAATTACACCTTAACGACGACCACTTCCCATCGCTACCACAACCCACCCCTCCCTCATTCACCACCGTCACGAAACACAGGAAACCACAATCCTACACACAGGCAGCCACCTCCAACCACGCACCACGCCGGCCCAACCAACCACCACCAGCTCACCCCAACCGGCCCACCGCAGAAATCCCTAAATGCACCACCCAAGACAAACTCGAATGGGTAATTTGATTCGGCAACCACATTTCTGGGAACATCAACAAGAACCCCCTTGATGATTCCCTTTGCCAATGCATCAACGCCGGTCTCCACAAAGCAATACAGTCTCATGATGCGAATGTCGCATACATCAAGTGGACCCTCAACAACAACATTCTTCTCTACTTCGAGAATAACGTCACTCACGATTATATCCGCACTAACATCGTACCCCGTATCAGACAGGAATTCTCCCTACCCAACCATGTCATCATCTCTCAAAACATTCCTTGGGCACAACTCGTTCTACAGGGCATCCCTTGTCGACCTTACCCCACCGCACCACGATACAATGCCAAAGAACTTGAAACCACCCTTCGCCACAACCGCATCCTATCCAAAGTTGTCCTCACTCACGACGTCCGCTGGTTGCACCGTGAAGAAAATATGGTAGACCTCCTCCATGCTAACGTCGTCATTAGCTTCGAAGACCCAACAGGTAAACTAGCAGCTGCAGTGAAGTCATCCACCCTAGGTATGTTTGGAAGACGAGTCACAACCGTCGACTACCGTGACAAACCCCGCCTCGTCCAATACAAACGTTGCTGGAAACTCGGCCACGTCAGCACCCCCAAGAACCCATGCCATGCACCTCAGACGTGCCACCAATGCGGAGACAACCATGCCAAAATCACCCACCGACGTAACTGCTACCACTGCCAATCCACTGGATCCGCTGAACCCGACTGCGACTATACACGTTGTGCAGAATGTGGCAGCCCACACTTTGCCGACGATGTCCACTGCCCACACCGTGAACGATTCCGCCTACCCCTTGACCCTGTATACATCCCATCCTTCACGGAAGACAACCCACTCCCCTTCCATGCAGCATGAAAATCTATGATCAAATTTGTATTCTTTCTCTCAACGTTGCGGGCTCTAACATACTTACTCACCTTGTCCTCAATACAGCCACAGAATACAACATCATTCTTTTACAGTGGAAATCTGGTACGATCATTCTTGGATGTCGGAAACCACACTCGGCATCGCACCACTCCCTCGTTCACACACTAACACTAATGTCGCGTGGACTTTTTTCCTCCCCACCCTCCCTACTCACGTCAGACCTTACATAGCTATCTACTTTCGACCTAGACTCACACAACACTTCCATATTACCTATCACCCTTTCGTCCCACCCCACCCGCATATTTAAGGCTCCAACCATATAATGTATATACCATGTATACATGGTTTTATATATATACTATATACATGTATTTACACATGGCCGAGTACATGGTATATACATGGTATATTATATGGTATATGGTTGTTGTGAATGCATTCATATTAGACCCTCAAATTGTTGTTTTGAATATGTACTTGAGTCAGTTATGTGTCTTACAGATTGTATGGTGCAGTGGCAATATGAGATTTGGACAATCTGGTGGCCACTGCACAAATGCAAAGATGTTAAGTCATAATTCACACACTCTGCTTACCCTCTCATTTGGCGGAAGGTAAGATCAGATTTATGTTTATGCTATATATTATCCCACATAGTGATTGCATCATGCATTAGACTCATGTGTAAAAGTTTCCCATCATCTCACACATTGAGCACAATTCCTAAGCCATTCCAGCTACTAGTGTGGCTGTTGAATACTGAACACCAATTTTTTTCCTTGCATCAGCCAAGTGCTGATACCTGTGGCATGTTGTTGAAGGAGGGAGACAATCTCCATAGCCATATGGGCAAGGCAACAGCTATGTCAAGATGTCTGAAAAATCTACCATCTGAAAACCATGTAAACCATGTATATACTATGTATATACCATATACCATATATTTACTGATTTCCTGTACATGTATATTATATGGTTGGAGCCATACGCATATTCTTCCACTGTTGTTCACGTCACCCTCTCATACATTCACCATTTGTAATTTTTACAACCAACCTTCCCTTCTCCATCAACCTTTACTAGACCTTCTCGACACCAATTATCCACCAGACGATTTTCTACTTCTTTCAGGTGACTTCAACCTCCACTACCCAACATGGGCACTCACTAACACACTCCCTCATTTCCACTTCACCCATGGTGACTCTCTCCTCGCTTGGACACAACACGCAAAATTTGTCCTCTTAAATGACAACGCTACACCAACCCGTCACAGTCATGCTAATCAACAACCTTCCATCCTCGACCTCACCTTTATATGCTCCATACCCTCCATGATATTCCATCACTTCGAAATTTCCGATAACCCTCTCTGGCGTTCTGATCATCTCGCATCCATTTGCCACCTCACTCTGTTCGATTACACCCCAACACCTAACCCACCCAAATCTTATCGCATAGACCC
The DNA here is from genome assembly GCA_029448655.1 of Wolfiporia cocos. Classification (NCBI taxonomy): domain Eukaryota; kingdom Fungi; phylum Basidiomycota; class Agaricomycetes; order Polyporales; family Phaeolaceae; genus Wolfiporia; species Wolfiporia cocos. The sequence goes on along the minus strand of JACCLO010000011.1, from coordinate 3,076,621 downwards.
GGCACACTACCGCAACTGGAAAGACGCTTTCAACCATGCTATTTCCTTCCACTCCTTCCCTCTCACTTACACGACTACACACCAACTCGACGATGCAGCTCAACACTTTCTTCTTGCGTGTCGCACTGCTACTACCGACACCATGCGCCCACAACGAACCACCACACGCACTAAGGCGTATTGGTGGAATCACAAATGCGATCAGTTAGCCAACACAATCGCAAGCACTACCAACTGCCAAGACCAACAGCGACTACGTCAACAACTACGCTACGTCACCCGCAAAGCGAAACGCAACTGGGCACATGACATCATTGACTGACAACAACACTCTGATCTCTGGTCCATTGCAAAATGGCCTTATCAACGGCGCCGGACGCACTTTCCTCCACTTCTTTTTCATGATACTCTCACTCATACAGTTGACAACAAAGCTAACGCACTAGCACAAACATTCTTTCCACCACACGGACCACCAATTTCTATTCACCTCTCACATGACCCACCTCCATTACCCGCTCGTGACTTTCCACCAGTCACCTTAAAGGAAATCCTACACACCATTCGGGACTGCTCTAATTCTACAGCCCCAGGCTTGTCTGGCACTAATTGGCATGCTCTCAAATGGGCACTTACCACATCGAACGCACCCCTCCTTGTTTATTTTATTAACGCATCCCTCCAATTAGGTTATCTCCCTACTTGTCTCCGACAAGGATATGTAGCCCCAATCCCTAAACCCAACAAGAACGATTATACTAACCCTAAAGCATACCGACCCATCACACTCATTGAAAACCTATCTAAGCTCATAGAGAAAATCCTTGCAAGACGCATCCTCTATGACATCGACCACTACGACCTCATACCAGCTTACCAGTTTGGTGGACAAAATAACTCGTCCACAATCAATGCAGGTACCACGTTCGTTACTGACGTCAAAAGTATTTGGAAACAGGGCCGCGTCGCCACCTTCATTACCCTCGACATTTCAGGATTCTTCAACAATATTAACCACGATCGACTTTTATACCAGTTATACCTCCTTGGATTTTCCCATAACGTCATTCGTTGGACACAATTGTTTATCACTGATCGTACCGTAGCTTTTCATATCGACTCTTCCACCAGCCGTACCTTCCCAGTCGGCAACGTAGGCATCCCACAAGGATCACCGCTATCCCCCGTCCTTTCTACAATCTACGCCTCACCACTCCTTCGAGCTTTTCCTCCTTCCCTCGACTCCTCCAATGTCACTGATTGTACCCTTTACTCCTATGTCGACGACTTCACCCTACTTTGTGCAGGACCAAACCTCGAAATGACCACCACTAGTATCACCACAAACGTACACCGAGCATGCACCATTTTACGCGGCATTGGCCTATCCATAGGAGACGACAAAACCGATCTCTGTCACCTTTTTCCAACCCGTCGACGACACCACACCCCATTTCAACCTTCCCTTCACTTATCCCTTCCAGACCACGGCAACTTAACCGTCACACCATCCAAATCCATTCGCTGGTTAGGCTTCTGGATTGACTCCCACCTTACCTTCCGAGATCATGTCACCACACGAGCACGTTTTGCACTCACCACCTCCTACGCACTCCAACAACTCGTCACCTCCACCTGGGGACTTCATGTCAACGCCATCCGCCACCTCTACCTTGCAACAATCCTTCCTATCATGACTTTCAGTGCTCCGCTGTATTACAATGGACACCGACAACTTACACTCATTCAACCATTCATTCGCGTACAAAATCAATGTCTCACTATGATCCTCGGCACTTTCCGTACAACACCTATCGACTCTCGTGAACACCTCGCATCCATTCTCCCCATTCCTCTTACTCTCCATCAAATCGTCACTCAGTATGCCATTCGTACTCGTACCCTCCCTACTCATTCACCTATCCATAACCGTCGTTACTCAAATGTCAGACAACCATACCCTCTTACCTTACGTACGATCAACAAAACATACCCTTATACGAATCCACTTACCTACATCCATCACCTGCTCCCTACCAATACTGAACGAGTTGACCCTTTCATACAGGCACCCTGGGATCGTCAACCACAATGGGCCAACCGTCTTCAATTTGATACCATTGTGCAGAAGTCCACAAAAACAGAACGCCACACCCACCGTCGTCGGATCCAACACCTGATCGACATCATCGCCACCAGCCCTGATCACTTAGCTATCTATACCGATGGATCATCCCGCACTCCACGCTACCAACATAAACCACATACAGGTGCAGCATTCTTCGTTACCCACAGAGGCGCCCACCTTCACCATGAGGCGAGAGGACTCGGCCCACAAGCCACGTCATTCAATGCAGAACTATGTGCAGCTGCCATGGCCGCTAATCACATCCTTGACATACTACACACGCATGTCTATTGTACCACCCACATTCACTACTTCATCGATAACACTGCGGTCATCGACAAAGTCTACGACACGTCGATACACCCTGGCCAAATCGACAGCATCCTCTTCCACGATGCCACCGAGAAACTCCTTAGCACATACCCTGATATCTCCGTCACCATTCACTGGTGCCCCAGTCACAAGGGCATTCCAGGCTAGTGATGTGCAAAGCACAGCTCAAAGCCGTGAGCCGGGCCTGGCCAAGCCGACTTAAGCCGGGCCGAGCCGAGCCTGGGGGGCGGCTTAAGATGGCTCAGGGCCCGGCTTGGATCGTGAGCCGGCCGTAGCCGAGCCCTGAGCCGGCGGCTTTAGGCGCGCAGCTGTGGTGTTGTTGAAAATAGCGAAAATGGTTTAAGATTTTGCATCACTTGTGATCTGCTAACACGGTGCGGAATGTTGTGACTACTGTTGCGATCGGGGTTGTGATCGAGATCTGGATTTTTGGTCAACATCATAAGCAGCTGTAAAAACACTTGTAGATCAGATTATCAACAAATAGTAGACATATAAGCATGCTGAATATGTTGTGCTGTCATTTGAACTGCACAAGCCAATAATTCCGAGGTCCTACCTGATTACCCATAAGCCCCGGCCTGAGCCTGAGCCGGGCCCAAGCCGGCCTGAGCCGTCAAGGAGGGCCCGGCTTGACATTTCGCTGAGCCCGAGCCCTTCAAAGCCAGGCCCAAGCCCCGGGCTTTGAGCTGAGCCGTGCTTTGCACATCACTATTCCAGGCAACGAGCACGTCAACCAGCTAGCACGCGCAGCAGATCTCTTACCTGGCCACATACCACCCACCATAACATGGTTACGGTCCACTGCTCGCCAACGCACATTACTGTCACAAGCCGATTTTCTCCAACTAGCTTGCGACTAGAGACAACCCTTATCTTATCTAAGCGCCCGCCTATGCATCACGTGCAAGGACCCCGAACACCCCGCACGTGCTTACACAGACCCCGGACACCCTTGATGTGGCTCTACACCTACGATAGGGTTTACCATACTCTAAACGGTCTATCAGCTTACGTAATACTGTATAGTAGCCAAACATGTACAAACAACCTACAAGCATATATACCAGCCAGACGAGCAGGGAGCACCCCAGACTCGTCTTGGCCTTTGTTGCCTTGAGTAGCCTCAGACTAGGAATACGCTTCCACGCGAGTAATATTCCCCTGAGTAGTTGCTTGAGATAGCGCTTGTGTCAATTACGCCGCTAGCAAAAGGAGTAGGTTTCTAAAAAACACATAAATTCTTCAAGATATGCGTTAACCGCACTACCTACGTACACGCTCCACCCCGTCTTACAAAAATTTACGGAGACTCGACATATCCAATCTCGCCTCTTACAATGCATTACCGGACACGCCTTTATCGGCGAATACTACCAACGTTTTGTGCCTAACGAATCACCACTCTGTCCTTGCGACAACAACACGATCCAGACGAGACGTCACGTCTTACTGAACTGTCCTTTACACAACCACGCTCGTTCTTTCCTTCGCGAAGCTTCACCTTCGCTACAACTCTCCTTCATCCTCGGTACCGTCAAAGGTTGGCGGGCAATAATATCTTTCCTCAAACACTCCTGCGCATTTATCAAACAAGACGGCCCCCGAAGGATTTTCGACCCAGGGTAAGCCAACCTCACCGCCATTACCGGCAACGACCATGACAATCCGTTACGATACCTAACATAAGTACGACCGCTCACACCACCCTACTCATTTCTACGATACTCTTTACTTCCACTGTGGCTCTCGTTAGCTGCCGCACATGTACATAGGATACTGACTGCGGGGTATAAATGGTTGTCTCTCTCTCTCTCTCGCCGCGTCATGTGGCGCATGCCATAGGATAAACTGCGACCACTCATTGCAAATCAATTAATCAATGCCGCGTTTATGATCCACCCTTATCCGGTAAAACGTGATTTCCATGACAGCAAAGGCGCCCACAGTTTGTGACGCCTGCGCAATGTTTTTTGTCGCGACAGCCTGATACCTGCTCTAGAAATCACAGTAGCCATATCACCTCAATGTGTATTATCGTTCTACAACAGCGCCAGAGTGTTCAAAGCATAGGATCGGACTAGATCTTACAAGTTACGTCATACCCCAGCTTTGAAACACAACATTCAGAATTTTGCACAAGGACGCAAGCTAGGGATCTTAATAAAATTACAGTAGCATTAGTCTACATGTTTCCTATCTACATAGATTTTCTCCTGGTTTTTCAATGCACAATGCAATAGGGAGCCTGCAGAGTCGATTGTGCAGAAGTGGTTCATTGTGCAGAAGGGGTCCGGAACGGTGCGCTGAGCCATACTAGGACGATACGGGAGGGCCCAGCTCTCTCGTGCGTTGAGGAGGGGCGTAGACCTCCGAGACGCGGTACGACTACACCACCGCTCAACGCAAGGAGCGGCGGGAGAAGAATGGCTGTAGCGTGCTTACGCCTTACGACTTGTCGGGGTATAATAAACGCGTTGACGCGCCCTTCCTTTTTGGCTCGCTTGTGAACGTTTGTTCTGTTCAGTGCTCGTTTCTCGCGCTGAGCGCGAGCTGCATACTCCGCATTGACGGATACTGCTAACCTGAAAATGTTTGCTGAAGATATAAGCGTTGTCAAGATTATGAACAGTCGCTTGTACGAGGTCACTAGCACGTGGATCGCATCAGGGTGCAGCCAAATCGGGAAAGTAGGAACGCTTGTCGAGGCGTTGAAGAGCTGCAAGCGAGATGCAGGATCCGCGAGGCCCCCTTGCTCTCTGCCCCCGACGAGCTCGAGTCCCAGTCTCCATTTTCTCGCCGACTTAGCCCAAGATGATTCCGTTCATGATCTATGCCTTGTCTCTCTTGCTTATTCTCGCACATGGTGCACCTCTGAACTTCGATACGCGCGACGTGGTGGACCCACCTATAATTAGCCCCAACGCCAGCACGGTTTGGAAGGTAGGCGAGAAGGTGACAGTTACTTGGTGCATATGTTCTTCCTCAAGGTGCTCGGGGTTGCTGTGAAGACACGTACTAATGTCAGCTTATCGTGCAGGAATACCTCGGGAATACCTTCCTCGGGTGTTACGGACAAGGACGGAATGGTCGTTTTGGGTTATTTGACAGTCGCTAGCGAGCATTTGATGATTGGTAAGAGTTGCAATGCATTGCGTCGCAGTGAAGCATACTCACCTTGCCATCATGTCCTTTGTGGATGTGAATAATGCATTTGGACGCATGCAGATGATCCACTCGCGCAGGGTTTTCCGTTGACAGATGGCAAGGTGTCCTTCGTCGTCCCGTCTGTACCGACGCGAACGAACTACATCGTTGCATGTGAGCGTTCCCAATCTTCACGTGCTTGACGGCGTCTGAACCCGTTCAGTGTTCGGTGACTCTGGCAACATCAGCCCAACCTTCACTATCCTCGGGGACAATTCGACATCTACATCGGCTTTTGGTAGCTCGACTGCTTCGTTGACCGGCTCGTTCGCTGCATCATCGAGCTCTGCGTCCTCAGCGTCTGCGAGCACGTCGACCAGCGTTGTTGTCACGACTCAAGGGGTCACCTCGGAATCTGTGCTGCCCTCTGCAACGTACGCTCCATCGAGCGTGTCGACCTCGGCGTCGGTTCCAGCGTCTACCTCTGTACCGATTATCAGCCAGACTGCGCCCCCCGCTCCATCGTCATCATCGGTAGGCTCGGGAAGCAGTTCAGACACCTCTTCTACCAGCGGGGGCTGGTCGTGGAAGGTCGGCCGAGACATGGTCCCGTCTTGCGCAATCGCCGCGCTAGTCGCCTTTGCCATGCTCTGATCAGGTGCTATTGGATGTATGGATGGAACGGAACACACTCCGAGAGGCGTAGGCTTGCGGCTCTCGGAACGATCTCACGATTTCATTTTGCTTTTAGGATAGTTCTATCACGTTTGTCACGCGCAACCCTCCCCCAGCCTCCATTAATTCCGCTCATCCCTGCTAATGCTTTCTGAATACGCGTAATGCTTACGACACATGGACTTCTGTCAGAGCTATCAAAACATCGGTTCGACGAGCGCGTTTGTCCACAGGCGTGACGATGCCCGTAGGGGAATCGCACGAGTAAAATCGAGCTATTATATACTGTTTCACCCTCCGGCTACGCGATACCCGGCTCCCGACGTGCGCGCGACGTTCAGGCACGCGCGAGCTCGACCACGGCAAATCCATGTTCCAACAGACTTCGATGCCTATGGACTTAGACTGCTCAATTCCACCTTGAATATGTGGTGCGGATTGTCGATCGTCGTCATCTGAACCGAAAGACACACAATATTGCGATACAAGATCCTGTGTGGATCTTTGATGCCAAAGTGCAGAAGATGATTTGAGTTTTGTCTACGATTCCGTCCTCGACTGGTGGCTACTTTGATGTTTCGCTGCTGAGGCCAGTAGTCAGAATAACGATACAGGACAAACAAATACTCTTTCCGTAGAGAACATGATAGGCCCTAGAAACGTAGGTAGTGAGCTTCGACCGGGGCGAAATGTGCTATGTGGGAACCTACGTGACGTGACGGGCGTCGCAACTACCCGTCAATGAGACACGCTTGTGGCGCCGCGACTCCGAGCGTGATACGACGCGACACGCGCCGAACTTCAGAGTGCTCGAGCTCGCTGCTCCTTTGTTTCAGGCTCATGTGAATGTTGGTGTTATCTTCAATTACTTCGGTCACAGAAAAAGAGGGGCGTCGCACTCTCAGAAGCGGCAGAATTATTAGTTCTATATTGTCCGATCGCCCCAAAAGTAGATACAGAGCACTAGTTGTACACCATTTCCAGAGCTGGCAGAGGGCTAGGTGGATGAGCGAAGGCAGGCAGGATATGGTACACAGTCTATGCTACAGAGTGGACCATGATACAACATCGCCTCCTCATCGGCGCCCGCATTCAGCGGAAAGCAGGCACTTTTGGACGCTGCTACGGGTCGCGGTCAACGAAGGCCGGCAGCGGCGGCGGCTCCTTCAAGGAGACGCTAGGGGGCTACAAATACCATATCTTGAAGGAAAGTAGGGCCCGCAGGGAGCGTGGGGGTGTCGAGAGGCAGAGGCGCTGGGCGATCGGCGGTAAAGGATCGTTTAGGCCGACGGGCTCCAGTCCGCGTTCATGAAGTGCCATTCCACGGTGAGGACACCCTCGCCGAGGTCGGCACCGAGTGACTCGAACAACGAGGGGCTCATATCTATGAGGAGTCATTAGTAGCTGCGTAGACAACAGACAAGGCATGTAACGTACCAATGGCGGTCGCGTCGCAACCCATGCACTTGTCACGGGTCCTGCCGTATGAGACATCACCGGTCGCGGTGTTCGTGATGTGGATCCACTGATCTGAACGTTAGACGGAGGCTATGGGCGAACCACAACGGGTGTACTTGCCTGGTTGCAGTTCTCGCCGTTGCCGTAGATCTCGTAGGAGATGGCGACAATGGGGTCGGTGTCAACGTCAGTGTAGCCGCATGCACCGAGACCAACATCAAACCAGGTACCCTGTGCAAAGTATTAGCATCACTGGAGAGGAAGAAACCGTGTTTGACATACCCGACCAGTGTGGGTAACGCGCTTGGCAAGGGTCGCGTTGGTCTCCACAGGAGACGCGGCGACGAACGCGGCGAGAGCGCAAAGAACGACGGGGATGATGGCGAACATGTCTACAGGTAGAAGAAACCTAAGGAAGGAAGGACTGCGCAACAAAGCGAGCGACGAGTAGATCGAGGATATGAGGCGAGTTGGACTCGTTGGAGAATTTTGCACCTTCGCAGTGATCCTTATATACGTTTCGCCACACCACCCGCAGTCCACCGCATGCTCGTAGAGCAAGACGGTCTCGGCTCCTGGTGTCGAGCTGAAGGTTGACGGCGCCTTGCCACTTTCACCCTCGAAAGTGTGGAGAAGACAAATTATGGGGACAATGGCTTGAATTATCGGGGTGTATGCCGACAGAACAGTTTGACCGGCACCGCCTCGGTATTGTCGAGTTTTTGATTTGTCAGGAATTGAGGTCCTGACGAATACAAAGTCCACAGCTCGTCCAATCGGAATGTGCATGGCCGGCATAACGAACGCACATTAGGATCAGACTTCCATATTCGGCAACCCGAAAGGTTGACGCGAAAATTGAGAAATCGAGCTGAACGCACATGAAACGTAGAAGTCCGGTTATGCTCCGTGAAGAAATGAGAATGAAATCCCGGGACTTGGCCTCCGCCGTAATCCTCGGACGTGCAGCCGACTTATGCCGGCAGACAGGGGGCGCAGTGGCGAAATTTCTAATGGCCTGTGCGAGGGAGTCATCCGGTGATTCGTGGATGACATATTATGTGCAAGAATAGAGGGGCCAAGGCTTTCCAGAAGCGGCCCGGCGCAAGAATAGGTTTGACTTGAGCCACAGCGCGACTGGCGCCACTTTCGCGATGACCATGAAGACCCATAAGGTTAACATCTTCACGCTAATGATCAAGGCAAGGCCTGGACCTGCAGAATATTGCTGAAGGATTTGTTCGCAGATGCCCTTGATGTCACAGATGCGCTCAGTCTTGTCTGAGATATGAGATATGGCGCTGTGGCTTGCGCTGATTTGATGGTACCTGGTCACGTGCCGGAACAAGTGGACATCCAACGAGCGTCCCGAACGACGCTCGTTCGACTCGGCCGGCGTTCCGCGATTTCATGGTGACATACAAAGAAGATAGCGAAAGCGCGAAAGCAGCCTCGTGCAAGCCAAAATATAGGCGGACGAGTAGAGTGGCGGCTGCAGTATAAAGGTTGAGGTGCGTCCAAATGCCACTGGGGTACTCCACATGAGGTTCCAGACTTGATGTACGACGTCAAGGGCAAATACCGAGGAAGATTTGTGGGAGAATAGGCATGGAATCGAGATACTATGGGGCGGTGTGGTGCGAGCTTTACGTTCTCGGTAGCGCGGAATCAGACCGGAGACAGATGGTCGGCCACATGCTCACCCTGGTACCTGGATTGAGTCTATACATCACGCACGTATCACTCCCTTCCTGTGACACTGCAATTTGTGCGACATGGACACGCACAAGCCGTCTGACTGGGCAGTTCTGTGGATTTAGCTCCTCAAGAATGTCCTGCAATAGCAAAGCGTGAACTCAGTAGGCCAGCGTGACTAAGAACCACGTCCAGGATAAGTGTGCAACCTATCCAATCGAGGGTTGCCGCGCAAGCCCTCGAGTCGTATCAGTGGTGCTTTCTGAAAGATGTCAGAGTCAACCTACGAGTCTGAGGTCTAGATTCTAGCTTACCGCGCGAAGTGAAGCTCTACTAGCTACCCGTGATAATCCTTCCTACAAAAGAATAATGGATTTAAGAACAGAGTTACGCTGCGCCTGAGATACAACACAGACGATGTCTAAAGCTCAAGAAAGAGATAGCGGTGTCAGATCACTCGCCACCTCACCGAGTGACTTCTCGCATAGTTCGCAACGGAATGGGCACCCCGTATCGATGTCGCAAAATGATAATGACAGGCACAACAGAGTCATCAGTCTATCTCGTTATCAGCCACAAAATGCTTGCGTGTCGGTCAATGTTTGCAGAGCCTGCAGAGACGAGTGACTTGTCTATATCAGCTTTGAGGGGATTTGCGATGTGACCCCGGTCCAGTATCATTCCGAGACTCGCGCATCAGACAAATTCCACACCAGCGTATTTCGGAGGTGCCAGCTCGGCAGCTTAGTATCTGCCAGTCCTTCCTATGTAGATCCCAACAGAGCAAGTAGCCACGTTCCTATTCCGCCAAACAGATCATCGAGGCAAAGCAAGAGAGGATTCCGAGATTCATGCCGCGATCGCACGCGTCGCGGAGATGCACGTGATGCGATCTCTGATCAGATCCGATCTCCAGGGCCTGCCGCGTTGGCAGTACTTGTACTCAATCAGACTCGTCCTCAGACGACTCGTCCTCAGACAAACAAGTTGTGTTCATCAAGTAAGGTGAGATACGGTGTACGGACGCTTCCAGCACATGTGAGACTTAAAAGACAACATCCAGACCAGTGAGATCTGTATAACGTCTGAGAGGACTGGCACATCCTATTGCTTACGTTACTAGCGTCTGAGTGACACTCAAGCTCGGAGGCTGCAGCTAACATGAGTGGCGAGCAAACCTACGGCAAAGATCTTCCCGTGAGGACAGATCTATGCTTCCATTTATTGGATGTTGATCTCTTGTAATCGGACAGGACCAAGTAGATCGGCTCGTGAGCCTGTCCGATGCGCAGCTCGAGCTGCTCTCTGATGTGAGTTGTGCGCCCTAAGCCTCTTGTATTAATCGCTGAAGCGTTCCTCTTGTTAGGCTCGCGAGCTGCATCGAGACCGCGTTGCTTTAGAACGTGAATACGCCATCAAGCTGCAGGCCCTCGCCAAGAAAGCGGCGGAGAAGAAGAGCAAGAAGGATGCTGCCCTTGTAGTCGGCAATGAACCCACCAAAGCATGGGGAGACGATACTCTACAGAAGAGGTATGATACTTTATTGTGTCATAGAAGAGACCGCTTAACCAGCCGCGAAAGTACTCTTCACAATGCGTATGCTCAAATAATCTCATCCATGCTTGACGGTGCACAGGCACATAACGGCCTAGCGGATGCACTCACTTCACAGGTGGTTGACGCTCTGAAAAGCACTGAGCGCCGACATGAAGAAGCAAAGAAGAAACAAGAACAATACTTCGCAAAACTCCTTTCAGAACGAGATCGCGTTTATGCTGAGCGTATCAAGGTATGACGATGATTTGCGGACTAGATAATGTTAGGTTGTCAACAGCTGGTTGAATCTACGATTTACAGAGCAAACAGAAGGTGAACATTGCCCCCTAAGCTCCTCAACTTTGCTGATGCGCGGTTATTAGTACGACGAGGAATGCAATGAAGTCGAAACCTACCGAGTGAAACAGGTCAGCTCATTGGCGAGATAACTTGTATCATTATGTTTGACAATTCCTTAAGGAGCGCTCAACTGACGATCGTCATGCTGATCGTGCCGCGAAGCAGTACGAACAGCAACAGGTGGACATGCAGAATAGCAAAAAGTGTGACATCCGGTCAGAGTGTCACTAACGTCTACTGACTGGCCAATCATTACAGTGTCTATCTCATCAATATTACTAATTCTAACAAAGTGAAGGCGAAGTTCTTCAACGAAGACCTCCCTGCTTTGGAAGATGTGAGTTCAGTGATTCTCGGACAATCAGCGGCTGATAAATCACTCCATCTCAGCAATTTCGTCTGTATTGCAGGGTGCATGGGCTTTATCTGCCACTGACTTGATCAATACTTCCAGAGACTCTCCATACGCAGCTAATGATCAAGTTCGCGAGCATCATGACACAAGCTCAAGCACTGCAGAAGAACCACCTGGACGTGCTGAAGACTCACATCGTTGCTACAGAGGGGCGCCTGAGCGCTATTGATCCGAAGAACGACCAGAATTTGTTTATCGAACATAATATCAGGGCGTTCATGGTGCCTTCTGACTGGAGCTTCGAGCCATGCTCTACACATTATGACACGGTACGCAGAGTGACTGACATAGGTCATGGAGATAGCTTATTATTCATGGATGTTATAGCCAGAGATGAGCGTAGAGCCCGCTCCGAAAGTGTATCTACAGAATAGGCTAAGCAAGAGTCGGACGAGCTTGAGTGAACTCCAGACCGTAATCTCTGCGAAGAGTAGGTCTACCCTGTTATTCTCTCGCATGTTTTACCCAGCTGTCCGTCAGAAAGAGACGTAGAACAACTTGCGAAGATGATGTCCGCGTATTCGGCGGATCCCAAACTAGGTAATGTGGATGAGGTCTCGGACGTAAGTGCGGAAGATTACGTTTAGCGTCCTGGTCTGGCGACTCACACGTTGTTTGCAATCTCAACCAACATATCCATTACTATCTCCCGTTGCTATAGAATTACCTCGAAGCACAACATCAGTTGACCTTCTACATCACTTCCGAATGTCTTCTGACCGCGGAAATCGAGACAATATCCGTGGCACTGAGCGGTGTGTTGCCCATTCTTGGCTCTGCAAAATTCCGGCCTGTTCCACGTTGCAAGTAGCATTGAGCTAACGACAACGCCCATTATGCAGGCGATGAGGGCGAGCAGAAACCCCATGCATTCAAGAGTTCGACCTTCTCCATTCCAACTCCATGTGCCTACTGCAAGGTATACTCTTCCTCGACCCATCTGTTGGCCAAGCTGACGGCTACAGTCGTCGATTTGGGGTCTCAGCAAACAAGGAAAGACGTGCAAAGCGTGTGGAATCTCCGTTCATTCTAAATGCGAGCTGAAGGTTCGTCAGCTATGAGAAGTAGACTCAGTCTATTTGAGGGACACGCCTCCGTGCACAGGTTCCTGCCGATTGCTCTGGGTCGCGTGGTGCGCGCGCAAATCAATCTGCATCAACTCCGTCTACTATCTCACGATCATCGACCATGTCCAAGACGAGCTCTCAGGGTACGAGCTCTCGGCCCTGCATGGATCACATTACTTAGCGCTTTATGACCTACAGCATCGGCGACGCCAGCGCTCACCACACCTTCGCCCTCTTCGTTTGCGCCCAGTTCCTCTGAGGAAGCGCCTCCTCGTGCCCGGGTCTTGTTCAGCTTCTCGCCGACTTCACCGTTCGAGCTAGCTGTCTCGGGTAAGATATCTCGTACACTCTGCCTTTCTCCGAGTCTGATGTTGCCGTCCAGAGGGAGCCATCGTACATGTCGTAGAGGAAGATGACGGGTCAGGGTGGGTTAAAGTCTCCGATGGCTCCGGTGGAAAAGGCCTAGTACCTGCCTCGTACATCGAAGCTGCCCCGGAAGTTGTTACCGCGACGCGTCCAGCGCCTCCAGCGCCTCCGCCCCCTCGTGGCAGTCGTAAGCAAACCGGACAGCAAGGTGTGTAGCAGAATTTCCCTATATCAGAATCTGGTCTAACTACCATCTGTATAGTGAGAGGACTGTATGACTATCAAGCACAAGGACCCGACGAGTTGAGTGTTAAGGAGGGTGGCATGATCCAGTTGACTACCGGACCAAACGGAGGAATGAACTATGCGGATGGTTGGTGGGAAGGTAAGCATTCTCAGCGAATTGGAAGACACTCAGTTCCGGGGGATGCCAATACAGTTTGGACACAGGGACCGATGCGACAGGAAAGAAGGGCATATTCCCGAGTAACTACGTAAGCACTCATATACTACGCATGGGCTAGCCTCTCGCGTAGCAACTGACGGCGTCAATGGATGTAGGTCGAACTCGTGCGATAGTCGCCTAACGGATGACCGCACGGGATTCTTACCCATGTTGGTGTATTTGAGAACACATACTATAGCCGCTGGTATATGCTCTCCAATCCTACTATGGTGCCGGCGCCCTAGAGACCACCACTTTTGTACAAGTCTTACTGCTCGCTGTGTTTGGCTTCCAATGTTGGAAAAATATTATCACAGTGAATGCGAAGGGATTTCGTAACAGTACTCTAGAAAAATGTGATGAAACTATTCAGTTCAGTGATATTTGGGCAAAATACACATGTGGCCTGCATCCTTGATGACCTCCTGGTGTTTTCTGTGCTTTGAATCCGACTGATTTTCAAGTATGCATTTATGTAAATCGGTTGCATCCGGGTCACAATTCTCCATAGCACTGCATTTGCAGCTCATCGACCCAAATATTCGGCTGGATGAGAATTTTTGTATTCCTCTGGGAAGATCGATATAATCGGGCTGATTGAGCAGGAAATTCGTCAGTTGACTAGCCTTCATCTTTCATATGGCAAATCCTTTGATGCGTGCAATTGCCACTTCCCAGCACTGAGCGGCGTCGGTTTTTTGTGTCTTATTCAAGCATGGGATGGTAAAGATAATGTACCTTCCACGTACCTACATCACTACGAGCATTCAAGTTTCGCATCTCCGGGCTGTACCATACCCAAAGTGTTTGGTATCAGCGCGCAGAAAGTACCAGCGCTCATGTAAACCTTGCTTTAGGGTCAACGTGAAGTTGACCCAAGGATTTGGCCACTGTACAAAAGTGGAGTGGCGGTGACTAGGGCGCCGGCACCCTAAGACATTCCATTTGAATGATGAAATTTTCATTGATGTACGTAACCTTGGGATTGGATCACAGTCATAAGAAACATCACATGTGGACGGTCATGGTTTTCTCATTGCGCGTATTTAGCAACCTCACACTCGGATCATCCGACTGTCAACCTTCAAGCCTCGCTTGCGATCAGATCGTTGGGCTGTGGCCGGATATCTCGGAGATGGTGCATCTAACGGAAGACGACATGAGGAAGTCGTGCGTGGGGTCGTCTATGCGTCTGTCAAATTTCAATATGAACATGTTTAGCATACGCACTGCGCAGTTTTGATTGTCGGATTACCGAGGCGATCTGTGTATCCATATGCAGCATTTCTTTGTCCGGTGGTGAATACCTTATGAAGGCGTGTCCGTAGACCACATTTTATCGCTGCCTGTCTGGCTCCGGGATAACCCAGCACACTAGTGCTCAATTTCAGGCGGATGGAATCATCAGCGACCAAGGGAGGGCAGGCAGAAGAGCGGAACAGTTTGAGTCTGCCGGTGTGTCTGTTGCGGTGACTTCCATTCGATGTACCCCGCGGCGTTGAATAAGCTGACACTAAATTTTTTTTGCATGAGCTCATCGGTGTACTAATACGTAGACATGATAAGACGCAAGGCCAGAGCAAAAGAGACCCATAACTACCGTTCGCCCTCATTGCGCATTCACAGGAAGTCTCTGGCGTCGTTGAACATCTATGGTGGGTGCACGGCTTCCTTTAGGTGGTCACCATGCCATGTATTGGTGTGTAGCCCTCTGGCAGTCAATGCATCAGCCGCTGCCTAAACATACCAGCAAATTCTGGCCGAACCGCAGAGATCAGGCTAGTAGCACACTCGAGTATCAGTCGTCAGAGTCGCTTGTAACCCTTCTGCAGAATACCTCTGTCTGCAAAATACCACCACTCGGATCAGGGTCACCTCATGGTGCGTTGCCTCTTTGCCAACTCTTTCCCTTCTACCACTGCCTCATCGTCGCAGTTTTCATCACAATAGAGTGGCTCGATTTCAGACTTACGCGGGTGCGCGTAAGCTGAAGACTACACTATTGCGATGGATGACTGCGATGAGGATCCCGTGGTAGCAGGGAATGTTGACCGGCGGTACTCGATATAACGATTGTTTTTGTCCATTGTCGAGCGAGTGTCCGCTGATCTGCTGAAAAATTAGCGATTTATTCCGTTAGATGTTTTGCTGCCGTGGATGCCATCGTAGGGTATCGCAATCGTATCAGTATCGTATATTGAACGGTTATACTGTGATAGCGAGCTGCGAGAAATACTCAGACAAAGAACACTACAAGTTCTCACAAGTTTGGGTTGTTCATGCATGTCACCCACGCCATCTGCTCTGATCGCAGCTACTTGAATGTAACCGGACTTCAACGTCTTTAGCGGGCATTCCGCTAAGGAAGGAGCAAATTATGATCACCCACAGACGGCTTTGGATTAATCCACTGAGAATAAATAATGTCTCAACTCACACGGAATAACAAGCGGGGTCGTCTCGGCCAATACTGATACTCTAGTGGCACCTCCTCCCGTTGTGTGGGTTCGAAGGAAGCACCTGGATCTGTGTGGCGCTGTGCCAAATATGGCACAATAATGCGGTACGCGCGTATGGGCGCTAATCATCTAGTGACTCTCAAGGTACCTTCACGTCTCCTGTGACTAGTTTGTCTTGAAACGAAGATCTCATCCAATAACTTGCACTTTGAGTTGATCTCTGTGCCTGTGCGGGAAGCTGTGAACATGTCTCGAATACGAGAAGTCTGGGCCCCCAATCTCGAGCAGGAGATGAATAACATCCGTGACCTCATCGACAAATATCCATACGTCGCAATGGTGTCTATCTATGCTACAGTCTTGTTTCTTCAAGCGCTTATGCTACTCTCAGGACACTGAATTTCCTGGCGTGGTGGCTCGTCCTATAGGCTCGTTCAAGACGTCTTCGGATTACCACTACCAGACAATGCGGTGTAACGTTGACCTCCTCAAGATCATCCAGGTAGGCCTCACTTTGGCAGACGAGGAGGGAAACTATCCGCAAGATGTTTCTACATGGCAATTTAATTTCCACTTCAGCGAGGGGTGCGTTCTAGTGAGCGTGGATCTGATTTGTCGCGTCGCTCTGATTACGTAAACAATTAGAGAAGATATGTACGCTCCCGAGTCCATAGATCTCCTCAGGGAGTCGGGCATCGACTTGCGACGTCATGAGGAGATGGGCATTGAGCCCAATGACTTTGCAGAACTGATGATCACGTCCGGGCTGGTACTCGCGCCTGAAACGAAATGGATATCATTCCATAGGTAAATTCCTCCATTCTTTCCCCCTTGTTCGACTGAGGAGACCTGGATCAATCCAAACAACAAAGTCACATGTTGCATAAAACCTCGAATATTTGAATGCCGACCGCGCCTACCATTTAACTACTCGAAGAGGATTGATTACTGACCGACTCCGTTATCCAGCGGCTATGATTTTGGATACTTTATCAAACTCCTCACTGCCGAATCATTGCCAACAACAGAAGAGGCATTCTTCGAAGTGCTGCGTACATGGTTTCCCACCATTTATGACATCAAATTCGTCATGCGAGCGTGCAAAGTGCTAAAGGGTGGCCTGCAAGATGTCGCAGATGATCTTGGGGTCAGTTCCATTTCACGCGCTTTACGTCAAATTGTTCGATCTAGATGATGGTCCTCCGTAGGTCATGCGGATAGGTCCCTCGCATCAAGCAGGCTCCGATTCGCTCCTCACCGCATCGACATTTTTCAAGATGCGCGAGCTCTACTTCAACGACCACATCGACGACGCTGAGTACAACCACAAGCTCTACGGCCTCGGCCAGACATTCGTGAACGGCATCGCGGAGCCCGTTCGTGGGAGCGCGGCGACAATTGCCGAGCGGGAGGACCGCGGGTCCGCGCGCGAAACACACAACCAGACGCCGGGTCCCGCACAAGGCCACTCCGTCGCAGCCGTCGCTCTCGGTCTGGGCGGGTCGATGCCGACGCCTGCGCTCTCCGGCGCTTTGCAGCCGCAAGCACCATATGGGCCAATGGGTGCAAACGGACCGTTCATGCGAACGGCAATTGGCGTGGGGGGTGGGCGATAGTCGGCGCTGGAATTGCTGGTCGATTTTCCGTAGGGACGCTGGTTCTATTTGTAGTGTCGCTCGCTAGCAGAAGGACCTTACGTGCCATGTATTCAATAGGAGAGCAACGGGTGCCTTTACTCGTTCGTCTCGTTCGTCTGTTGTGTTCGTAGTCCACGCAGTCACCGTCGATACCATTGCATTTGATAATGATTTTTTCTCTCTCTGGAATTGTACGGATGAAACGTTCAGGATATTCCGAAAGCAATATTGACCCAGAATAGGCGAACACCGTCCGCTCCGCCGAGATCGAAGGACGTCCTAAATCGACCACAGCAAGATGATGTGCGGTCGACGACAACATGTCCTCCCAGTGCGCCGGGGACACTTCTACCAAAATTGCACGAGAAACGCACCGCTATTGCGACGCTTGTGCATTGATCAGCGTGTTTGATGGAGCGGCAGCTCTATAAAACCGGCTGCCATGTAGGCACGCGTACTGGGGTCATTAGAATGCCGTGAGGTCAGCCCCTGAATGTCGACAGGCAGGAGGCAGCAGTCAGAACGACAGCGGCGCATGATAGCAGCTCATGAGGTGGGCATGTCGGCCCGGGGCTGCCAGCGAGAGGCTCCCACCGTCGTTCGACTTCCAGGCAGTGTCTGGGAGAATTCTGAGCGTTGCACGCAGCAGTGCGAATGAATCGTCAGATGCCACATTGTCAGGCTGTCTTGGGGCTCATCCGCTCGCTCGTAACCGCTGTGGAGGCATCGGGGAAGATTTATGATATGATATCACCGCGATTCTAGACACGCATCAGCACCACGGTTGCAAGCCACCCGCGCGACATCAAAGCGCATGTTAACTGCACTCACGCAACGTGGTGGACACGATCAACAGAAGTAGCGGCTGTGGCCCACCCGGCCGAGGCGTTGCCCGCAACACCGGCCGGTACTACATATACTAATGAGGGTGGCCTGATTGAGCGCGAAGGTGAGAACACAATTCATTCTAGTTCTGCTATCAGGCTTCAGGCCTCTGGCCCGGGCCATGGAAGCAATAGGAAGCCGCTGAACAATACGGCCGGGGGCGGTTGCAAGAGGGGGTCCTGCTGCTGGCGGCACAAATGATGCTACTAGCGACGAGTTTTTGGACGATCCCGCCGGGATATCCTGGTTGGGCGACGCGAACCATAGCGAATTTCCATTCGAGGCGGCTGAGTCGGTAGGCTGGCTAGAGCGATGGGCCCGGCGTGGATCAAAAGACGCATGTCGGACGGGCTGGCGAGGTTCTCTGTCTTGCGGATGCTCGGCATGACCGCCTAAGCTCCAAGAGCTGTCTGACCACGCTATGAGAGTTTCAGTATCTCGCTCCTGTAACACGCGGTGGCAATGGGTGCGCGATCCCGGCGGCGGCGGAGATGAGCTGCAAATACGGTAAGTGTTCATGGCGAGCCAGTGGTTCAGCCGCTCACGGAATATAATTACTTGCTGCTGGGATTCGTGTAGCAGAATATCGAATTGCGCGTTTAAATGGCAGTGCACTCGCTCCGGATGGGCATGCACTGTCAGGGACACGCGTGCAGTAGCACAGGCCATTGGATGGGCCATACGGATGATGTTGCAGCTTGCTATATTCTGCGGTGGAGATCCGCATTGGGGCAGCGCGTCTGGGCGCGCGGAGAGATCAACGCGGACTCTGACGGGGTTAGCGTCGTTTCAGAGGTCCGCAAGCTGAGCATGAGTGATGGGCGTGCACTGGGAGAGATCAAAGCTAGAATTGAGAGATCCGAGGCGGAACTGGGGAAAGCTCCCTGGAGGCACGCCTGGCTCGGATCGCATCCGGATCGAGTCCTCTGGCTGAATGGGTCTGATTCCCCCGCCAGGTGAAGGAAAACTTCAAAAGCAGCCCCCATCAGCCCTCCTTGTTCTCGAGCCCACCATCTTCGCGGGAGCGTCAGAGTCGGCGGCGGCCTAGTGCATGAGGGCGAGCAGCAACCTCTAGACGATGGACACGCAGCAGTATGCAGTCGGCGTCGGCCTCGTGTATCAGCCGACATACGTCCCGCAACACACCCGCGCCTTCGCACTCGCCCACGACCAGGTCATGTCATGGCATTCCGCCCATTCCTCTCCGCCGCACAGCGCGAGCTCGTCGTCCTCCTCGCTCTACTCCGCTATGGGCGACCGCGCTGACTACGCCGGCTCTCCGTCCATGCCGCACCCCTCCATGCATGGTTTCGCCGCCGTACATCCGTCCGCCGGGCTCGAGTCCGGTCCGTCGCACCCTACCATGGTCTTTGATACGCCACAGATTGATGGGAGCATTGGCCCGAGTCGCTCCCGCCGCAGCGCCCGCCGGGCGACCATGCATGGCGGGGATACTGGTCCAAGTGCCCCGTCGGGCCAGCCGTACGACGTCAGTCGCTCTCCTTTCCTCTCCTTGCTCTCGTTGACGCGCGATGCCCCTCAAGCGACGCCAACACTCGCTAGCGTTCGCCGTCCAGTCGCGTCCCCAGACGCCCAGCGTCGAAATGCCACAGCATTTTGCCGTACACCATGCGGGCACAGCGGCGATGCACACAATGATGAACCATTCCATGAACCCCGTCTCGCCTTACCAGTTCATCCCCTCGCACTCGCGCTCAGCGTCCGGCTCTCTGTCCACCTCGACCGTGTCCTCTAATCCCCGATCTGCATCCCCGGCCCTGAGCGTCTCTTCGGCCATGACCTCCTTATCTTCTGGCACCTCCGCCGCCAGGGCGCAGCCGTATGCCTCACAGACCACCCCACCGGAGCCGGACCCACAGGAGCTCCCTCCCCATAGGAAAGGTCGCAAGCAGCGGCTGTGGAGCATCGATCGCAAGAAGATCTGCGAGTACCACAAGAACAACCCCGGCAAGAAGCAGGAGGAGATCGCGCGCGAGTTCAATGTCGAGCGTAGCACCGTCAGCAAGATATTAAAGGAGAAGGATCGCTGGTTGAACGTGAAGGATGACGAGAAGCTACTCGTGTCCAAGTACAGGTACATTCACGGCATCGATCAATCTACCTATCTGCTAAATGCACTGAAGCAGGCCCTCCAAGTTCCCTCACCTCGAGAGCCAACTCGAGTCGTGGCTGCAGGAGTGTAGCCGCAACGAGATACTCCTCACCGACGCGCTCATCCGCACCCAGGCGAAGAAGGTCGCGCTGGAGCTTGGCCTCACCGAGGACAAGTTCAAAGCGAGCTCGGGCTGGGTCGAGAACTTCAAAGCACGCCATGGCATCAGCAAGGGTGTCTGGCGGGGCAACCCCCAGAGGGCGCGGGAGAACGTGCAAATCCCAATGACATCGTCACCAGTATCGGTGGGTTCCATTCAGGGTATCGCGGACGTCCAGCCGTCAACGGGCGAAGAAGCACACACCGTACAAATCTCTACGATGCCAGCCACTTGGGACACCTCCGCATCGAGTATTTACGAGCAGGCTGTGTCAACTACAGATGTCATTCCGATGGCGGAGGACATGGCCGTACCCGTTGCTATGCCTGTTGCCGGGGGTAGCCAGGAGAATGGATCGCTCTACAATGTGGACTCCATGGCTGCACCGCTGGATGTGCCAGAACCCTCCGAGTCTCCGGTCCCGAATCTGGAAGAGGCGAGGGTGATGATCACCAAGCTACAAGAATTCTTCGATGAGAATGACAAAATCATCGAAGACAGGCAGAAATCTGTACTCAAGACCATTGCGCGTATCCTCCGGGGCCCTTGAGGAGATTGTTATCTGGGATTCAACGCGTGAAGGGGCGTACGTTGTTATGTGCGGCAGGTCGCCGAGAGGTTTGTGCGTCAAAAGCGTTCCACGCATTTTCACTGTGACTCGTCTCTGTCTCTGGTTGTACGTTTTTCTTTGCATCACGGACCTCATCATCATGCAATTGTTCACTGGCATCCCATCTCTCACTCTCACTCCCACCCCCATCGCGCATCCGCATCGTCGTCATTTGTGCATATTGCATCGCTCCCACCACACTTTACTCCACCCACTCCCACTCAGCTCGCAGCATGTAGTCCGTGTTTCTTATAGTCGGGTATCAGTCTCACTTTAGTATGTCGCGGCAGGTTGTATTCCCACCTCGCGCTGGGCATCGGTCATTCGTAACGTACTCTGCATCGCACTCCGTCTCATCCTTGTTCTGTATCCACCAGACAAGCAATAACATCGTATTTTTAGCCGCACCCCGTCTGTCGTCTGTCGTCTGCCTGAGCCTGCACACACCCGCCCGCCATCTATCACTTGCGTCTTTACACATGAGGCAACACCTATCATTACGTCCTCGGCGCGCAAGCATGATTGTCGGGGAGCTCCTCGTTGCAGCCGCCAATGGAAAGTCCAAGATCCTCGATCTCGGCGATAGCTATCTATCTCGCTACGACGCGAGCGCGTTCTAGGGTACGAGTTTAGACGACCGACGAAGAGATTCGCGCCATCACAGGGGCGCACCTCGCCCGTGGGCGAGATTACTCGCCGCTCACGGCTTCTTTGCCTTGCCCTCCTTCGCAGACGCGCTGCAGACACCCGACGTCAATCAATCAATCTTTCGATGGAAGTCGTGATCCACGGAAGACGCACCCCTCGAGGGCGACGTTCTTCATGATCGTGAGCTTGCCGGAAGACGCGGCAGAGGCGACCTGCTGCTCGATGCTCCGGTTGATCTTCGCGCTCAATTCCTGTACATATGCAGCGTCTGAGTCTGGAACGCATGCGCCTAGACCCATTGAATGGACGGCAGGCGCACCTTGTGCATGGCTGCCTGCTTCATGGCCGCTATTTTCTTGGGGGCGATATATCGCTTGCCCTTCTTGGGCTGTGCAGCGGCTTTGGCGGCATGCCGGGGACCAGAAGACTTCGTCTTTTGCAGGCCCTTGACTTGTCCCTGCGCCATTTTTCGTGCGAACTAGCAGCAGCAAAGAACGAACCGATATCGCAAAGAGCAGGCCCGAGCGCTAGCCGCCAGGAAGTGGTGAAAGCAAAGCAGAACCGGGCGCTTGCGTCGTAAATGCGCCCTCGGAAACTCCCGGCCATAACGTCTGCGCCGAAGGTATACTGCTCGTCCTTTGCCCCGTCGGCCTGAGCATGTTGGCCGCCTCTACGAACTACGTGCGCCTCCCGCGCGTGCTCCTCCCGCGCGTGCTTGCGCAGCAAAGAAAGGTCCTTGCCGCCCCCCGCCCCCCGAAAGGAAGAGCTGACCGCCAAGCAGTTCCAGCGCGCCCTGCATGATTTCGTAGCCCTTCCCAATAACAAGCCCGTCATCGCGTATGGCCCGCCCGGACGGAGTGCGACGACGGGGCATGTTGTTACTGTTTTTGGGTGCACAGGGTTTCTGGGCCGATACCTTGTAGCGAAGCTTGGTGCGTTGATGTTAGCTCGATCACAGAGGTAACATTTATACAGACGTGAATTTGTGCAGCGAAGGCGGGGACACAGGTGATTATTCCCTACAGGGATGAAGACGAGAAGAGGCATTTGCGGGTCACCGGAGACCTCGGTCAGATTGTCTCAATGGTGCGCGATACCTATTCTTGTGCGTTGGTTCGATGACCCATGGTGCTGCAATGTGCGATCAGGAGTGGGACATTCGCAGAGAGGACCAAATTGCGGAATGCTTGAGGCATTCCGACATCGTATATAACCTTGTTGGCCGACAGTACGAGACAAAGTGCGTATTCGCCTGCATACATCCATCCATTCTAACTGTGCTCGCGTCAGGAACTTCTCCTACAGCTCGATTCATACCGAGGGCGCAGGCCGCATCGCTCGCGTCGCCGCAGAGGCGGGCGTTCCCCGCCTGATTCATGTTTCGCATCTAAACGCGTCGCACGACTCGCCGTCCGAGTTCTACAAGTCGAAGGCGCGTGGGGAGGACCTCGTCCGCGAGGCATTCCCCTCGGCGACCATCGTGCGCCCCGCGACGATGTTTGGATATGAGGATCGGTTATTGAACAATATGGCCAGTATGTCGCCTTTTCCCCTTTCTGCTCGCCGATTTACAGACGCTCACGCACTTGCGTAGACTGGCCCATCTGGTGGAAGCTGAACCACATGCAGACAAAGATTCGCCCTGTGCATGTACGCCCTGCCCTATTCCCACGTCGCGCCCCAGACAGGCTGTTGACCACTTGCATTATGACAGGTCATGGATGTCGCCCAGGCGCTCACGAACCTGCTCTCGGTACCTGCGCTCCCGGGCACGATTAACCTGCCCGGCCCTTCGACTCTCACGTTTGAATACCTCCTCGCACTGATCTCGAGCGTCACCTACAACCCGCCTTCACGCGCGCCCATTGTGCCAAAGCCTGTCGCTCTTGCGCTGTCGAAGCTTGCGCAGCGCATCTGGTGGCCGACGCTGAGCCCTGATGAAGTGACGCGCCGATACCTCGATGACGTGGATGTCCCGGGCGACTGGGACAAGGTGGGCGTCATGCCTGACGAGATCGAACAACACGCCATTACCTACCTGAGGAGATACCGCGCTGCGTGCGTAGCGCTGCCGTTGCGTTACCTGCGCGAGAAACTGAACTGTTTCTATAGTGAGAACTACACACGGCCGACAGTTCTGCCCGCGTCTCGGGATGTAGCGGTGAGTCAAGTTGGCAACTCAGATAGCATTTTACTGATGCACATAAATGGCAGTATGATGTCTAAGTAGACGGTGTCCACCATCATTCATAGTTTGATGCATTTGTTGCCGTGTGAATGTGGCTAGACCGCAATGCCGTACAGTTGTAGAATGGATCACATACGGCGAATAACGTTGTGCATTACGGCAAAATCTTGCACGCTCTCACTCGTTAGGGAAATTTGCAGGTGACGTGCTTGTCTGATGCTTCTGACGATCGAAGTGGAGTGTTCGGGTCGTTCAGCGGTCGGGTCCCGGAAGAGCTAGGATGACGACCGGGGATTCACGTCCCTTGTGTTCCGCTGTCAGGAGTGAAGGTATGGTGGCAACGTTACGACGTGTACGTTGTTAGATAGAGAGCTTGCAATCACAAGAATTTACAACGGTATCCCTTCCTGAGAACTGATGGATGCCGCCGGGAAGCCGTGTACAGGGAAAATGTCCACGCAGTGATGGGAGGAGGCAACAACAACAGAGGCTAGTTGGCTGGCTATAATACAAAGGAGCAGTGGTGGGGCATGGCGGCAATGGTCGATCAGAAGCCAGGAGGCACTACTCCCTTCTGCTGGGAATCATTTGGGTTTGGCGGGGCGTACATGGACGCCATCTGTCAGCGCGGTGAGCGTCATCTGGGCGCGAATGATGGCCTAGAACGTACGTGCTGGGCGCCCTGCTGCTGCGCAAGCATTTCCTTCTCCTGCGCAACGATCTTCGCCTCGTCTTCCAGACTCAGCGCGAGCGGCAGGCCGATGAGCAACGCACTCGTGGTGACGATCCAGACGAGGTTGCCCACGAGCTTTCCGGACGACTTGAGGAAGCCGGTGGTGCGCGAGAAGCGGGTGGAGATTTTGTGGCGGGTGGAGGGCGGGACGATGTCGACGAGGGCGGCTATGCGCTCGTAGAAGGACTCCTCCGCATCGGGGTCGGAGCCGACGGAGGAGAGGGAGACGGAGGAGGAGGTGCGGGAGGAGGAGGAGGACGCGTAGGGGGAGTTGTCCTGCTGGTCCTTTTCTTCGACAATCTCGACCTTGACCATGGCTGCAGCGGTGACAACGCAAGCCACAATTTTGCGAATCGGCGAGCTCGCGCATCTCGGGCACGTGCGGAGTGAGTCTGTGTGACTCTGTGACCGCGTGAGAGGGGGAGTCACCGTGACTGGCGATAGGCGGCGCAGATTTACGCAATTGGCGAGCTACCGTGGGTTCGGTGTCGCCGGAAGCGGAAAATGTGACCAACCAGGGTGCGGGGATTGGCTGCCGGAGGCTGCCGGACGGAGTGCCGGGGGCAACAGGCGCAAATACAGGGGCCACGTGCAGAATCGGCACCGAGATTTGATCTGGAGGCGAATGCGCTGCAAATCGTAAGCAAGATGTCTGCTAGATGCCGGCGTATAGCCCCGGTTGCGCTCCTCCTCCTCCATACTTAAACGCCCGCTCGTCCTCCCGACCACCATGGACAGCCACACCAGTCCCCCGCACTCCTCCCGCCAGGGCTCGCAAGGTCAGTCATCGCCCCCACCGCCCCCGCTTTCCCAAGCCGACGCCTCCGCGTCTCTAGCATTCAATTTGACCACCGCGATTATGCAAGACCAGATACACGAGCTCGCAAAGACCCTCCCGCCCCCCAGGAAGCAGAACACCGCGTGTGATGCATGCAGGCAAGTCGCTGATTTAATCTCCATGTCCCCCGTCTACAACGGTCGCGTCGTAACCAGAGCGCGCAAAGTCAAGTGCAACGTGCTGCCCGGGCAGGACAAGGTATGTCGCGTGCGACCAGCCTGGTGCCACCCTTTGACCGGCTCCGCAGTGCCAGGTATAATTATTGCTGCGCTCTCACCGTGCGTGATTACCTACTACACACAATAGCATTGCTTGTCCAAAAATCTGGCATGCACGTACGTAAATAATTTCCTGCCAATTTATCACGACAATATCAAGACGTGTCGCGCAGGCACTTTGTGCAGCAAGCCACAACCGAAAAGAGGCGCAACGCTGCCGCAAACAGAACAAGGCCGCGTACGCTCAGCACCTCCGCACCCAAGTAAGTAACCTGATTGGCTCCGCTATTTATATACTCAATCGCCGGTGATGTAGTGCTGTAGCGGGGTCGTCGCGACCGTACGAACGCCGCAATCGCCCACTGCTGCTTGGCACTGATGCAGCGGTCCCTGTTGACAGCGCAAATCACGCCTCACCGGGGCCCTCGCCAACCTACCCTGCGGCGGCGTCATTCGGGCGGTTTCCAGGCTATTATGGAACAAGCAACCCAATATCGATGGACACGCCCACTAAGGAAGTCCTTGCGTATCTCTTCTCGCCACCGCCGCCCAGGCTAGTCCACGGCGGTGGCATCCAGGCTGGGCAAGGCGCGCCATACGGCTACAACGCGGCGCTCTCGCCGAACACGTCATCTCCATATGCTGACTGGGGCAAGCTTGCATCCCGACTCGGCGACGAGGCGTACCGCATCGAGTTGCGTCACATCCTTATTTCCGCAGCGCAGCAAATTGCTGACCTGTTCATGACTTATCCGCTGTGGCGTACAAATTTAGGCTTGCTCTGGACCTCGTCGAGGTCTTCTTCCAGATCGTGCACACACGCTTGCCGCTATTGCATCCCGCACAGTTCCGCGATCGTCTCCACTTTGGCCTGCACCTCTCGTCACAGTCGCGCAGCCACTCGCCACACACGCCGCCCTCTGCCTCATCTAACACAACCTTCGGTTCAAGGGCTTCTCAGGCGCCGAGTGACACACTGAAGCCGCTGCATCCCGCGTACGCTGTATTTCTTTTGTGAACTTTATGGGCGCTTGTTTACGTACTCTGACACTCAGTCTTGTTGCCACGGTCATCGCCTGGGGTGCGAAATTTTCCGCGCACCCGCTGTTTGATGCGGACAGGGAACACAACAACCAGCAGAGTCTGCTCGCGAAGACTTTAATCAACCGTGCTCGTGACATTGCTGAGGACCTGAAAGTGCACCGCGTACCAAGCGCGGACCATGTCGTGATTGCTCTGCTGATTGAGCCAATGCAGAATCGTGAGTGGCCTTGTGCGCGAGTTATGCGGACTGCTGACAATTTGACAATATAGAGAGCTTTGATCTTCAGGACGGTATGTTCGCTCGATCCTGGAAGATTGTGCGACTGAAACTCATTTCGATCATACCCAGGGTTCCACGGGTTCTGGCTAGGATCCGCAATTCGTCTCCTGCTCGACCTCCAGGTACGCACGGTACTACACCCCATCGCCGCCCCCAGTCCGCTTCCTTGGCGTTTTACGTCAACCCTCTGATCGCTGACGGCTAACCACTGCAAATCTAGATCAACCACAAATCGGTCATGTCGAACATCAAGGATCGGGAAACCCGCGGGACGATGATATTCGCCTGGTGGATGGCCTGCCTTGCCGACGCGTACCGGAGCGTCTACTATCGCCGGAAACCGATGTTGTGGGTCCCGGTCATTTTACTCCGTCGATACACACTAATTGTTTACGTCCTGCGCGCTTGCCGGTGCTGTAGGGACGATGACGACTATGACATCGATTTCTACACTGTCGGTCCCGTACCGCCTGAGCATCTCGAGTCTCAGGGCACGCAGCCGTCGCCGCGGGAACAGCTGGAGGTGAGTCGCCGCACCTTACTCTCTCCCACCTCGTGCCCACGACTTCTTTGCTCACTCACGTCCTTATTCGTAGTTCCTGGTGAGTGCGCCGTCGTTCGGTTCTGGGGCGTTGCACAGGGCTGAACCGGCCGCGCAGGGGTACTACCGCGCCGCGCACGCGCTCGCACGCATCGCGCGGCAGATGTCGCGCCAGCTGTGGCGGCCCGCGACCGAGTCGGACGGGATCCCGTTCGAGACACTCGAGTCGTTCATGAACATGCTCTCTGAGTGGCGCGAGGAGCACCTCTCGCATGTCGGCGTGCCGCGGGACTTTGACCCCGCATGGGACTTTGTCAGCGCGGTCACTGCGTGTAAGTGCACTTATGGGCAACCGGCGGGAGAAATCGCTGATATGAACACAATAGGCGCGAGCGACGCGACGTATCATATCATGTGGATCATCTTGTTCAATGCGCTCGACGACTTTGGGATCCGCGAGGTGAACGACCTCCTGCGCACGGGCAGTCCGGCAAACTTGCTGCAAAACGCGCACCAGATCGAGGCAGCGAAGGAGAGAGTGATGGAGACTGCGCTCAGCGCCGCTACGCGTATCGCGGGATTGGTAAGCTCCCATTGTGCTCGCGGTATATAATTTCTTACATACGCCTCACACAGGCAGGGATCTTGACTATGAACGACTACCTGGTATGTCCTAGCCACAATCGGTCAAAGCACGCCACTTACAATTTGTACAGAAGCTCGACTCGGCAGTGATGCATGTGAGCATCATCCAGGCGGGGACGATGCTGGCGAGACTCGGGAGGCCGGAGGTGCAGAACTGCATTAACGGCCTGCAGCAGTACAGCTACGCCTATGAGGAGTGCGCGGAGCAGGCGGCGGAAATTCGGCGCATTTACCATGCGGCGGTGAACGGCGAGATGGACCTAAACCACATGCTGTCCGTCGCCCCGCGCGCAGGCCTAAACACGCCGGGCGATGCAATGCATGTGGACCCGCCGATGTTTGGCGGCGGGTACCGTGGATAATGGCTGGACAGAGATTGATGTGGCGTGTACAGTAGGTGTGTCTTTGTGGCACGGACTGGACTGTTCTCGATTTGCTCGCGCAGACGGACTCGGCTGTGTATCTGGACTCGTGAACCTGTAGCGCATCTCTCTCATCTCGTGACTTTGTTGTGTAGTCTGTGCACTCCGCGATGTACTCTCTCATAGATCGAACGATGGAATTGAACATGGACGCTGCGTGCGACAAGCAATATATAACTACAAGCGGACGCCCTTGATGACGCGAGAAATGCCGGTCCTCTCGCCGTCGTAGCGGCCAGTTTCGCTGATGCCGCCCCTGTAGACGGCCTTCTGCGACGCCACCTTCCTCTTAGCCTTCTCATAGCGCTGTCGTTTCTTGACGCGCGGGTTCCGGACACTCTTGGAGCGGTGTGGCGTCAGGCCCTTGTTTTTCAAGATCGCCCGTGTCAGTGCCCTCGGACCGTCCGCGCTCTCGTCATCATACGCCGGTCTGGACAATACAGTTAGCGCGACACTCACGAAAGCGGACTGAGGCACGCACCTCGCCGCAGCCTTTGCGGCCTCGTAGTCCGCCTTCTTCTTCGCCTTCTTCTCCTTCGCCATCCGCTGCACGAGCTCGTAGTACCCATTCTCGTCTCCGCCGTCGTCACTGCCGTCGCCATCGCCCTCCTCCGCGCGCTTCGCCAGCGCCGGCCGCGGCTGCGGCTCCGTGCCGTCGAGGTCGTCCCCGCCCTTCCCCCGCGCCGCCGCCGCCTCCTTCGCGAGCCGCGCCTCCTTCTCCTTCTTCCGCTCGCGGTACGGGATGTCATCGTCGCCGCCTATCGCACGCGCACGCGCCCCTGCACGCCGTGCGCTCGTGCTCTCGATCCGCGACGTGTGGAACCGCAGCGACTTCTTGCGCGCCGTTTTGTCGGCCGCGTCCGCAGCTTCGAGCGCCGTCGCTTCGCCGTACACGTCCATCGCGGACGGCTCGGAACGCTTCTTCGATGAGGACGAGGACGAGGAGAGCTGCGCAAGGTCAGGCTCGACGAGGTCGAATTTGGGTATGGTGATGCTGGGTCCTGCGTGACCCTTGGCCGTCTTGCGCTTCTTCTTCGGCGGCTCCTCCTGCGCGGCCGCTTTTGTCTTCCGCTTAGTATTCCTTTCTCGAGGTGCCGGAGCAGGGTCTTCCGCAACATCCCTATACAGAGCCTCCAGTTCACCGACCTCCAGGCCCTGCTTTCTGATCACATCCCAGAGCGTCTCCGCATCGCCCATCAAGTCGTCCCCGGACGACGCGCCCTCGTCGTCTGACAAGCCAAAGTCGAGGTCCTCGAGTGTCGCGAGAGCCTTTTTTAGGCTGAGGAGGCGGGAGAATATCGGGTGCGAGCGGAGGAGTTCCGGCTTCTGAGTGTACTTCTCGCTTGCTCGTAGATGCAGGTAGAACGCGAGCGTCGTAGTGTATGTGAGCAGGGCCTCTGCGCAGCAATTCAACTTCGTTCAAGCCCCACGGTATGAATCGAATGTAACGTACGGTAGTACACATGGCTCATGCCGAGCTCGGTCACGTCCGATGAGTCTGTCCCTACCCTGCATCGACGGAATATTATCAGCCGAGATGGTATGAATAGCAAGCTAATGCGCACTTTTCTATCCTGGCTTTGGATTGCATCAGCTTAAATGCACAATCGTCCCAGTCGCGGGCCAGAGCGAGTCCCTCCGGGTTTGTCTTCTCAAGATGCCGGATCAACCCCTGCTTGTCCTGCGGTAGCGTCGGCACGACGGGCGTCGGAACCTCCGCGAGGACGCTAAGGGACGCATTCTCTCAACCCAACCGTTGCGCACACCTAGCACGGACTTACTCATCTGGCTCTGGGGCGGCCTCAACAGGGTCGCCAAGCCCAAAGTCATCGTCGGCGAGTGCGTCGCGTGTCTTCGCCTGCAGCCGGCGGGCCTCCTGCTCCTCGAGTTCGTGCGCCTCCTCGTCGTCCGACTCAAGCTGCGCCGCGTTCGACGAGTAGTACACCGACTTCTTCTTCCCCCAGCCCTCCTCTTCTTCTTCCGATTCGGACTCGGACGAAGAGTCCGCCTTGCCCTTGCCCTTGGCTTTGCCCGCCTTGGCTTTGCTCGCCTTGCCCGCCTTGCGCTTTTGCGAGACAGCGTGCACGTCGTCCGTATCGCTCGCGTCTTCGTCCTCGTCTTCGTCCTCTACCTCGTCGTAGCCCTGCCCATCGTCGTCGTCTTCCTCGTCCGAGGACTCGTCGGATATGCCCTTTAGGGCGAACACCTCGTCCTCGTCGCCATTATCGTCCTCCCCGCCGTAGTCCTCTCCCTCAAGCAATATCCTGTCCTTCGACGCATGGACTAAGCCACCAACGATACACGGTCAGTCCGTCTGCGCACTCGCAGCAACTGAAACGGGACGCACACTGGTCCTCCTCGTCCAGCGGGATGTCCTCCGCGCGCTCCCATCTGTTGATCTTGCTTTCCCTTGGGTCGACGCCGCGCGCCTTTGTGCGGCCGCCCTTGGCCTTTCCACCAGCGCGACGGCGGACCATGGTGTAATAGAATGTCGGAGGGTAGAGAAAGGAGATTTCGCGTGATCGAACGAACGGTGGCTCGGAAATTTGGACTTACCAAACTGAGCGATTATGCTCAACGCTGCCACGTGGGACTGATCGGCGTCCAAGCCGGTGGCTAATGAAGCCCTCTGCGTCTTCGCGCGACCGTCATAATATCACACCGTATTACTACATGCATCAGCGATCATGGTGATTTCATGAGACAGTCTAAGCACGTGTATAGTCCTACCCTCGTCTGTCTAAACACTGGATGCAACAGGGGATTTTCACGAAGTTGGTCTTGAATGAACTAGGAGACCCTGGCTTCCTTCAAGAACCAAAGGATTAGGAATGTCTGGATGCATTCTTGCTGGGCCAATGGCTGAGCAGACAGTGGCATAGGCGCTTCGACACAAAGCAGAATGATAGCGGAGGTGATAAGTGTACAGAGAGGAGTTAAATCGTATAGGATGCGAGGAAAAGGACCGATGAGACTACGCGGAGGCGGCGAGATAGCCACAGGTCAGTACAACAGGACAAACACCAAGAGCGACTAGGAATACACACCTCGAGCGATCAGCATGCAATCACCAGAGCTCCTTCCGTTTTCTCCGTGCCTCTCTCACGAACGTCTTGTTTTCGCCCCACTGACTGCGCACCGTCTCATGCTCTTCATCCCGCTTCGCCAAGATCTGCTTCCTGGCCGAGGGCTTCGCCGCGGCGACGCGTCCAATGAACCCCGGCGTGCAGTTGAACTTCTCCGCGAGCCGCGTCCGCGACCACGTAAACGGGTCCGCGAGGCGGAGGCGGCGGATCTCCAGGATGTCCTCGTCCGACACGAGCGGCCGCTGCTCGCGGTCCTTGCGGATGGGCGGGGGGACGGGCCCGCCGGCGGGCATGGGTGGACCGGAGAGGAGCGGCGACGCGGGTGAGGTAGTGAGCGACTCGGGCGCGGGCACCGTCGGCGGCGGACGGTGGATGAACGTCAGGTCCTCCTCGAGGTTCTGGTAGACCGCCGTCGGATGGTTGACGAGCGGGTCGGGCGCGTGGACTCGCGACCGCTCGGGCAGGCGAGACGCATTTTTGTTCACGGAGTTGAGCCCTGTGGGCAGACGGTATTTCATGATGGCGGGAGGACGGTGCGCGCCCCAAGTAGTTTGCAGTGGAAAGTGCGCTCTGGTTAGCGCGGCGGTGGCAGCGGTCCTGGAGGTTTTGGTCGATCAATTTCCCAAAGAGGAAAGCGGCCCATTTAATATTTACCAGCAGTGCTTGACCCGTTTAACAAAGTCACGGCGTGATTTGTGAGTGAGAGAGTATACATTTATGTGCCGCGTCAGTAAATGATTTGTGTGTGACCTGAACCTGAACATGGATATTGTGATTAGTCGATCGAGTGCCTTGAGCGGCAAGTCGCAGAGAGCAGACGACGCCCTGCAGCTCCTCAGCCTCAGGCCTTATTCGTCGCACTTCCCTTCCATTGCTCTCCTTTGAAAAAGTAGGCTCAGAGAGGTGATTCAGAAGGCATGGGCTGAGCTTAGGAGGGTGTTGTGCAAGAGGGCTCCATTCAACTACGTACACTGGTTTTGCATTCAGTACCTACTTACTAGCCATTCGATCTGTACAACATGCATATGTACGGCATTGTCGCTAGGCCTTTTGTCACGTGAGGACTACGCCTTGACCCAGAATGGCTGACCAAAGGTCAAGGGGCCAAGCCTTGAAGCTTGACCCGCCCAACCCTGCAAGCCCACCATCATAATATCAAGTTCTATTGGCAATACACAAGATTAGAGTTATTGGAGGCAACGCGATTCAAAAGTGTCTATCTGTCATCACGGCCGTGCGGTGCATGATCACTGCAGATGCGATGTGGAATGTTTCAGGTTAGCGGATCGAGTCTTTGATTTCCAAGAAATGGTAGCAACGTAGACTGATCATGACGTCTGCTCATTTTAGTCATGCCTCGACAGGCAGCGCAAGGTCGGGATGTCTCCGGGCCCGACTCGGACGAGGTCATGTTGACCAGCTATGACGAAGTACGGCAATCCATCGGGCGCAGCTCGCGAGCTGTTTCCGCGAACGGACCCCACAATTGATGGCGGTAGGTCGTCGGAGGCTGGTCACGGTCCACTCGTTGATTCGTCGCATGATCGCAGCATAGCCGCGGCAATCCATCAGCCGTGTTTCATCCACACGATAGCTCGCAATGTCTGTGGGGAGCATCGTTATCTGGCGACACCGTCTTGGCCTCTCCGTGCTTCTTCGTCCACCGCAGCCAATCGCGTTGTGCAGAGCATCGAATGATGCTACGGAAGTGGAGCGAACTAATCGGTTTCCGTATGCCATGCCGGCACGCATCCCTGCGGGCATATCACACATCCGCTCCTCCAGCGCAGGCAGGCAGCGTTCCCTCCAAACCAGGCGACATCACCGCAGGGGCGTTGCGACAGAACCGAGCGAGCGTCCAATGACGTGTGTCGAGCAATACATACGTGATGCGATCTTCGACGCGTCATCCCAGCGTCCAGGTCAGGCGCAGCCCAGCACGTTCTGTTCCCGCGTTAGCATTCGCGCGGGGTTCTAGAGTGCGGACGACGCCGCGACATATAACCACTGGATCAGCGCGCCATCCGCCTTACTCTCGCCCCCACCACTGCTAGTCGCGCACAGCTCTTCCTCGACCCCCATTCCGTGTCGTCTATGGCGGACCCGGAGCCCCGCCCCGACGATGTGACCCAAGCGCTGGTGTTCTATGCGCAGGAGATGTATCAGTACACGTTTAAACGCTGGTCGGAGGTCAAGAAGCGAATAGAGGGGAATGTCGCCAGCTTCCCCGCCCAGAGCACGCCCCGCAAGTAAAGTTTGTCGACCGAGGTAACCCATCGTCGACTCGCACCGCCTCGAACGACTTACTGGGCACGCGCTCCGTCTGATGTGCTCCAGCGTCGACCGGCCCTCATGAACACTGATCAAATTTCTGTATACGCTAGCCGACCGCTCTTCCGTCTCATTTCCGTGTCCGTGCGTCCGTTGCCGCGGACGATACAGGTAATCGCACGACATTTCACTCACCGTGGTCTTCTAAATGACGTACCGATGCTGTCAGCACCCAAGCGCATCACGACCTTACTCCCACCGAGCAAGCCCGGTGCATTCGCATGCATCTTTCGTGCTCCTGCACTTCCCGAGTCCTCCACCCCTGGCACATCACCCTCTGGCACACCTCTGTACATATGACACGCTTCTGTTCCTTATTCATCCGCATGGTCAGCCGGGCGAAGCGTTCGATCCCAACTCAATTCTCTCTGACGTCGGGTACCGGCGGTGCGGTATGCCGCTAGTGAAATGTGACTACCCGGTGTCAGAGCGCGTCCTACACCGCCGTACTTTCCCGACTACAAGCCGCGCCACCGAGCTTATGTGCGCTGATAAGAGCCTCTGAGGCTGCAGCCGATCAGGAACGTCCACCTGACCCTGCCCGCGCAGCCAATGATAGTCCTTATCCGGGCGAGAAAGAGGATCACTGTGGTATCCGGTTGTGTGTGCGACCGCGCTTCGGAGGCGATCTATGCGGCCGGCAACGTGGAGGCTCGCAGATCTAACTCCGCGCGGACACGGGAAGCATATGACGATATCTCAGGACGACCTGCTGGCGCGGAACAGTAAGCCTAGTGTGTATCGCTCATTTGTACCCGTTGTACTGGCGGCGATCGTTCGATCCTTGATATTAGTTTACTAATGACGCACCGGCTTGTTGGGTACGCTCAACGGCATATCAATGTATCATCCTCGTTCTCATGTAGCGGCGCCGGAATGCCCATGCTATTCCTCTCACTTGGGTGACCAGTTTGACATGCGAACCCAGCTGATCTATGCTGGCACAGCCATCCCCGCTC
The DNA here is from genome assembly GCA_029448655.1 of Wolfiporia cocos. NCBI lineage: Eukaryota > Fungi > Basidiomycota > Agaricomycetes > Polyporales > Phaeolaceae > Wolfiporia > Wolfiporia cocos. Next base: position 3,041,199 of record JACCLO010000011.1, on the reverse strand, counting down.
TAACAGCAGGCCGCTCCCAGTTACGCTCAATCCAGGCCTAGGTACCGTGTGAGCTACACAGGTCGTCTGTCATACACCATGAATACTGCTGCTGACCTTTACGTGAGGCCACTGATCGAGTGTCTCAATGCCACAATATGAGTGCCCATCGACCCTGTGAAGGATCGGCGGTTGGGTGAGCGTTTAAACAGGATCAGCATCGACATTAAACAGACCATGGGAATGCGTTCAAGTCTGCGATGCTGTATGTGCCTCGTTCCGGCCCTGCGAGCCAGTCGCGGTTACGCAGCCGGATGTCTAACACGCTGTATAAGCGCTTCGTCTCATCGAGATAACCTTGTTGCGAACTTCCTATCAGTGCATTACATCCACCTGCAAGTTTTACGCACGTTGCTTCGCATAGGGGATATCCACAGGTGCCGCGCGGACAAAGTGGTTAGCTAACGCGGATCCCGTGAATGAAGTTCTGTCTGCATGAGATGAATGACCCACCCTGCCCTTGCATAGGCCCGATCCCTCCATGCTAGTATAGGTGGAACGTTTGTAAGAATCAAGATATTCACACACACAATCTGCGTACTGTGAAGAATATCCATTGCAACATTTCGGAGTAGTCATTGGGACTGTTGCTCGGATCAAAAGAGAACTTGAGCTGTGTGTCGTAATGTTGCTCGAGGTATAGCAGGATCGCCGCGGTCTCGAACACCGTAAAGTTCGCACGGTTCCGATCAACAAGCACCGGTATGCGCCCGTTTGGGTTCATCTGGATGAACCAGGGCTCCTTCTGTGTATTTTGTGATATATCTATCTTGTGCACACTGTGTCACCGATGATAGCAGTACATACGCCGTGCGAGTCGCTGCAGAATGAGAATGGCACTTACTCGTAGTCTATCCCATACATAGCCTTCAGCTCCTCAAGTAGGATGGACACCTTGCGCCCATTAGGCGTAGATGCCGTGTAGAGCTGCAGAGGCTTGCTTGAAGGAGACGTAGCCGTCGACATGCGCGCGCGTTGCGATAGTGCGCGCTGTACAGCGCCAAGGCGAGCAGAGATCATGGCCATTGTCACCGCTGTACCGTCGCAAAAAAAGCAGAAAGGTGCTGCCAACAGGCCCGCCGATGATTGTAAGAACTCGCGGATGATGCACGCATCGTGTCAGGATGACAGACCCTGGGCCGGAGACGCCCAAGATACGCGTGACGTAACCGCGATCTGCCTTGCGATCTTACTTGCACGTCGCTGTCGATCAATCGCATCCAGGCCAGGTACAGGATTTTAAGTCGTCCTGCCGCATAGATATGCTCTCTTTACCTCTTTATCACTAGCTGGGTCATGCGTCGGTAGTTACAAAATACTTGACTGGTCTCTGCGCGACTAAGCGCCGTGGCGCGCCTCGATGCGCACAGGCACGAAACAGTACCGTAAGCTGCAGACCTTCGATACGGTGTCAAACTTCAATGAATTCGGGGCGAGACGAGCTATAGTTTTGATCTTGCTGCTCCGAGATTGACATGCTGTGCATTAAAAGGGAGCCTTGCAATTTGTCATGGAGATCTCATCAGCTGGCTCTAATTGCATATACAAGATCGTGGCTGGATCCTCGCACGTCGCACGGTACTCGGAGGTTATACATGCTGATGCTATCCGCAGGCTCAGGGTAATGCCTCCGGTTTTCATTAATGCCCTGGTGCAGATCAGGACATTGTGAGCGTGTTCTTCCACTGCTTACGTATTCCCCGAAATCTGCGCGATTTCAAAACACAACTATACGTGACAAAGAATTCGCGGAGAATGACACATACTTCTATCGCTTACAACTTTGATTGCTCTTGTTGACCGAGGTGCCCCAGTGAGGATATAAAACAAAGGCCGTGTCGGTACATCAATATAGGTAAGTTTGAAGTTGCCCACACAAGCACACGGGGCCTGTGAAGAATCAAGCGTAATCGGTGAGTGATATAGCACAGATCAGGCGATGCGATGTTGCTTACCGCACCCGTCAACCAGATCCACAATGAGCCTCCCTCGGCCTACTGAGAATCAAGCATACTGTACAATGTCAGCGCTGGAGGCTGGATTTGTGAATGCTCCCCTCGCACAGTTCATCGATCACCCGAGAGAGGATGAGCTCGTACTCTTCCCCTGTTTATCCTTCCTCCTGCGCCATTCTACCAGTCAGGAGCTTTTGATGTTCGACCTTGGCGTTCCCAAAGACTGGGAGAAGAGCCTGCCTCCCGTATACCACAAGATGTTCGAGCGGGGCAACTTCAGCATCGAAGTCCCGCAGGATGCCGCCGAGGCGCTCCAGAAGGGTGGATACGATCCCGCACAGATCGCACACGTCTGTCTCTCTCACCTCCACTTCGACCACCACGGCGACCACCGACCGTTCACGAACGCGACGTTCATCGTCGGCGAGGAGACCCGCGCACTGATCGAATCAGGGTACCCGATCAACCCGGACTCACATTTCAGGCAGGATCTGGTACCGCATGAGCGCACGCGGTACCTGTCCACCACGGATATGCAGCCGGTCGGGCCCTTCCCTCACGCGCTCGACTTCTATGGCGACGGCAGCCTGTATTTGGTCGACACCCCTGGCCACCTCCCCGGCCACCTCTGCTTGCTGGCGCGCACGTCGCCAGACGGCGGGTGGATCTTCCTTGCGGGAGACGCGGCGCACGACCACCGCCTGATCTCGGGCGAGGTGGGTATAGGGGATAGCGCGCGCTATGGGTGCATACACCACGACAAGGCGATGACAACGGAGACTATCAAGCGGATCAGCGCGCTTGCGGGGCTGCCTAGGGTACAGATCATATTGGCTCACGATAGGCCGTGGCATGAGAAGCACGCGGGAAGCGCGGCATTCCTGCCGGGGAGCATTGACTCGCTATGATAAGTCGGGCTTGGACGAGTTTCTCGGTCGACACGGACAATGCAACACCTTATTGAATATAATGCTATCAGCCAATGCATGGATCCGTGGGATTGCCGAAGGGCGACATGTCTGGGCTGTAAGAGTGTCTCTTTGCAGTAACGTGTGGGATTGGCATACTCGAGATGTAATGTCAGAAGTAGTATGACCTAAAGTTATGAGCGTACTATTTTATTTGTTTCGCAGAAGATGGAACGTAATATATTATGAATGTAGCATCAAAGCCCTAATGTACGGTCAAGGTGTTACATAATCCGCAAATTCGTCAAGGCTGCTTGTCGTACCTTACTGTCAGAACTACACAGCGGCGGTCACCCGGTAAGGGCAATGCGCACCTTTCGTCTTCTGTTTCGGCTCTTGATGTTGGCTACGGAGCCATAGTCCAGATGCTCCAAAAGCGCATTCGGACTCTTGTGATCGTAGAGTAGTCGAAATAGATTAGACTAAGACCACTGAAGCCCTATCGGTATGCGTCGGGTCCATCACCCGCCGAAATGACAGCCTTGCAAAATGACAGCCTTGGCGACCGTGCTCACACCATCTCAACACTCTGATATCGCGAAGTAATTCATAGACATTAATTGAAGTCCGCCTAAAAGCTGAAAGAGCATCCGTTGGCCGGGTCCCATCATTCATGCAAGCGCTACATGTGGCGCGGGCGTGCCACAACCTAGATGTTATATCTTGAAGATGTAGAGCAGTGGCGAGAGGTAGATGATCAGATTTTCGGATTAAATTCTCTGTAATTCGCTGCCTACACGTTAGGATGGTAAGTTGCAGTGGCGTACATGTTGTTCATTATACTGAGGGAATAATCGTTGCGCAATATTGATGGGAAAGCTCGATGTTCGCGGTCAACCATGCCACAGCTGAGATGATGCATCGCCGCGACCAGATGGCCTCTGCAGGCTTACTGCAGGCTTACCTCGGCTCGGTGCGCGGGAACAGCCAATATATACTGATCACCTATATGTGCAGAGACTGCAAGTGGTCTATCGTTTGACTCAGTTGTCCAATGTTGATATAGACGACCACGACAAGTGGCAAACGTGCGCAAGGATAGTAACATACTTCTAGAGCCTGCCAGCATACTAAATACCACGGATCAGCAAATGGTGCGGACGCCAAGCTTTGCAATCTCATGGACGTTTCCCATACGTATAACCGATGTGTTCGACGCGCTTGATTTGTGTCCGTAAGAGCAATTTGGCCAAATGCGTAGTCAGAATTGTCCCGCCCCATGCTTCAGACTAAATGTTAGCTCTCCTTACTGTCATATGTTCAATCCGAGGCTTAGCTTGAAGTCCTGCAATTTCTGCATTCAAATCATGAAACTACATGTACACAGTCATGCCTGCACAACTGCAAGCCTGCCAGGAGTCAATCAACTCACAAAATTCATGTCAACAAAATATAAGTTGAAAGAAAAATACCAATTGCGACAAAAAACCACAGCACCCAGGATTCCCGCGTGGTCCCCCACCGTGGTACTAACTGGGCGGCACTCTGCTTAACTGCGCAGATCGGACGGGATGCGGTGTTTTCAGAGTCCTATGGCCGTGGATGTTCTTCTTGCATGCTACTACGCTATAAGCATTTCAATCCGTTTCTGTGCCGCACCTCCCGCGGTCAGCCCCCGGACCCGCTCCGGCTCCGAGTGGCGGCAGTCACGCAGCAGCAGCCGATGTGGAAATAAGGCAGTAAGGCCGCGCAAGCACGGCATAGCCCGCTACCGGTGTGCGGGCAGATCAATGCGTGCAGTACAGAACAAACAGAGAAGTAGTCGTAGTCATAGCTTTCGTATAGGCGGCTGTATATCTCGCTCTGCCCCACCCCCCGCCCCCCAAACCAATGTGTGGTTGTAAATTGTCGCGCTCGCGCGTTGCAACGCGTCTAGCACGCTGTAATCAGTACCGGCATTTTTGAGACATTACTTACTGCTGCTTCAATAACTATATGCTCTGTATATCCTATGGGTATACAACAATAGTAGCTCAACTTTGAAACAGATAGTACTGAAGATGGAATGGCTGACGTCAATGACCACTTGTGGGGACTCCTTGGGCGGCAGCTCACATAAGCAGGAGTGTACTCGGAAACTACATGCAGCACTAGAGGCTGAAGGTAGCGACTCGAAGACTATGGTGCATGTTCTAGCTATTCTCTACTTAGCATCGCGGACTTGGCGAGCTTGCTGCGGGCATTTTTGCTGATTCTTTGCAGGTCTTGCTTGATGACGGCATCCAGAGGAAAGATGCCCGGAAGGCATTCCAACTGAGTCAACCCAAAAATCAAGGCACTTCAACCATATATATGTTCGCCACAATCCGAGCTATCCGAAGAGTCTCTGCTTTCTTGTGATTTTTAATTTGAGGCGAATAAGCTAGACCCAAGGATCATGTTGCATACAAATTCATGAATGGGGAAGATATCAGATTGATAGCTGAGCAGGCGTGTATTCGCACAATATTACTACTGGCGCATACACGTACCAACACGATTGTTAACGCTGTGATAATGTAGGGTACACAACGCGGGTCAGGCAACGCTATAAGTTCAAACGTTCACCGTCTGGGTGCGAGACTGGGACACTTTGCTGTCGGAGACATCCGGATCAGATATACTTATGTTCCCACACATACAAGCTGATAAGAAAAATTGTAACCGGAGACCTGCCCTAAAGCCCGAGGGAAATTTTGAAACCTTTTGCGTTCCGATTTACGCTCCAAGACCCACTACCTCCGGTAGCGGGAACATACGTTGCGGAGCATAATAATGGTTTCTTGACATCGTTGCGTTGCGCCCAACACACGTCGTGCAGATTTGGTAAGTCACTTGCTACATAAGGCATCTCATCTTCGATCCCGCGCACTACTGGTCGTCCTCGTTGTCGTACTTCTGTCAATATAGCGACTGCTTACATATTTCCCGAAGTCTCCGAAATGCTGCGCAAATTCGAAGCTGTCGAGGAACATCCCCACATGACAATAACTTCTTGAAGAATGACTCATGCGTCCATCTTGATTAAGATTACTCACGTTGACCGAGGTGCTCGGTGAGAACATAAAACAAGGACAGCGTCGGTACGTTAACCAAGTTTGAAGCTGCCCACGCAAGCACACGAAGTCTGTGAAGAACCAAGCGTGATCGGTCAGTGATATAGCACAGATCAGGCGATGCGATGTTGCTTACCGCACCCGTCAACCAGATCCACAATGAGCCTCCCTCGGCCTACTGAGAATCAAGCATACTGTACAGTGTCAGCGCTCGAGACTGGATTCGTAAATGCTCCCCTCGCACAGTTCATCGACCACCCCAGAGAGGATGAAATTCTACGCTTTCCCTGTTTATCCTTCCTCCTGCGCCATTCTACCAGTCAAGAGCTTCTGATGTTCGACCTTGGCGTTCCAAAGGACTGGGAAAAGGACCTGCCTCCCGTATACCACAAGATGTTCGAACGGGGTCAATTCAGCATCGAGGTCCCGCAGGACGCCTCAGAGTCGCTCCAGAAGGGAGGATATGACCCCGCACAGATCGCATACGTCTGTCTCTCTCACCTCCACCTCGATCACCACGGCGACCACCGACCGTTCACGAACGCGACGTTCATCGTCGGCGAGGAGACCCGCGCACTGATCGAGTCAGGGTACCCGATCAACCCGGACTCGCATTTCAGGCAGGACCTGCTGCCGCATGAGCGCACGCGGTATCTGTCCACCACGGATATGCAGCCGGTCGGGCCCTTTCCACGCGCGCTCGACTTCTACGGCGACGGCAGCCTGTATTTGGTCGATACCCCTGGCCACCTCCCCGGCCACCTCTGCTTGCTCGCGCGCACGTCGCCAGACGGCGGGTGGATCTTTCTGGCGGGAGATGCGGCGCACGATTACCGCCTGATCTCGGGCAAGGCGCGCATAGGGGATAGCGTGCGCTATGGATGCATGCATCAAGACAAGGCGATTGCGGAGGAGACTATCAGGCGGATCGGTGCGCTTGCGGAGCTGCCTAAGGTGCAGATCATATTGGCGCACGATAAACTGTGGTATGACAAACACGCGGGGAGCGCTGCATTCCTGCCGGGGAGCATTGACTCACTTTGATAAGTCAGGCTTGGACGAGTTTCTCGATCAGCGCAGACAATGTACTGTACTTTATTGAAAGCAATGCTATCAGCCAACGCATGAATCCGTGGGATTGCCGAAGGGCGGCATGTCTGGGCCGTAAGAACTGGCGAATGTCCGGTTACAGCAATACGTGAGATGGAGAGAATGTATTGTTATAAATGATACCACCTAAAGATATGAGCGCACCAACTTCTTTATACCGCAGACAATGCAATGCAATGATCTGTGATCTGATGAGAGATATTATGAATGCTGCATTAAATTCCTAACGCGCAATTAAGACACTGCATGATTCATCAAGGCTGCTTGGGATACCTTACTGTCAGGACTACACAGTGACGGTCACCCAGTGAGGGCAATGTGCACCTTTCGTCTGTTCAGCTCTTATGTACTGTCAACTAGGCGGCCATACTTCAGATGCTCCAAAAGCGCACTCGGACTCTTGTGGTCGTAGAGAAGTCAGTTTAGATTAGACTAGGATCATCGAGACTGCAGGATTACCTCGGCCTGATGCACGGGCACAGCAAATGTATATTAATCACCTACATGCGCAGTGACCGTACTGCCTGTACAACCCCGAGTCTGACAGCAGTCAATCAGCCCATACAGATGAAGTCAGCAAAACAAAAGTCGAAAGAGAAATGACAGTTGCAACAAAACCACAGCACCCAGGATTCCCGCGTGGTCCCCCACCGTGGTACTAACTGGGCGGCACTCTGCTTAACTGCGCAGATCGGACGGGATGCGGTGTTTTCAGAGTCCTATGGCCGTGGATGTTTTCTTTGCATGTTATTACCCTATGGGCATGTTCATCCGTTTCTATGCCACACCTCCCCACGGTAAGGCCCGTGCATATATACAGATCAGGCAGCAGTACTCGTACAGAGCTTGTAGGCGATTAGTAAGTTACCTGTTATCAACCTGACATGCACGCACCCTCTTGGCTGTGGGAATCTGAACAGCTGATATTACCAAGCACGACACGACACAACTACGCCGTACGTGTGGCATAGCCGCATACAGGCACATCAATGCGGCTTGCGATTGTGGCGCTGCCATGGCATAGAAAGGTCGTAGAATCAATAATCAGATACTTCCAAAAAGAGAATGTGACGAGTGCTGTGCTGTTGTACCGGTTGGGGGTTCTTACTCTGATACAGTGAACGATTCCCTTTACATAATTCTGTTCGATATTGTCTGTACATGTCCTTTGCGACCTAAGGGAACATGGACTGCCGATTTACATGTTCCATTTATGTCATCTGCAGACTCTGAACGAGAGCAACATTTACTCGACTCTAAAACAGACTATTCCTAAGGCATCTGCAGGGACCGCGCCTTCAGTAAAGCGATTGGCCCAGACCTGAACGTGTCCGTCGTGAAGTTGATCGCCGGCGCAGGGTCTTGGAACGTCAACAGCGGCGGAAAATTTACATTCGACCTCCACTGCGCCCAGTGTACGCCCGAAAGGTAGCTAACGTTGGGTGGAAGGCCGACAGCTGCGTTCGGGTCCAGAGTTGTGACGAAATTGACTGGAAGAGAAGTTCATGTGAGTATTCTGGCATAAAGAGGAGGAAACAGGGCATACTGATCGCATCCATCCCGATGAAGTCCCCATTGCTGTCAAATTCACGGAGGTCTGATGCGTGGGCGGCACCGAGATATGGCTTCGACTTGCCCCGTCTGTACACTACGAGGCGGCATATGAACATACGAGTCATATTTAGCGATGCTAAAATTGTAGTCACAATATGACCATGCGTTTTGAGTTTGTGACATCGTGCTCAATGTCAGACGACGGGGAGCCTGGAATTGCCAATCTGTCGTGAACGCAGCTATGCGTTTGAATTGTGCGCTGAAGAGGATTGTAAGCAGCGATGGAAGGCTCAGAGTACTAGCCATACGTTAACTCATTAGCATCTCCTGTATCGAATGGTGCACCCTGCTGATGATCAGAATGGCTTTACAGAAAGACAAAACATACGGCGCACCAGCGTAGGATCATCAGGGTACGCGGTGCCCACAGCTAAAATCTCGTTCCAAGAAGCATCCGGCATGTAGCTGCGTGAACGAGCGGTCAGAAAGACATGCAGACCTATCGGATTTTTCGTACTTTGAGCTTATGTAGCTAAGAAACTCCTCATCCGTCCTATTCCAAGAGGGTAAGTCATCAAACGACAGCGATCAGTCAGGTACTGACGTGATATTGGTGTTCCCTAAGGAGAATAACGTGCCCTCGTCGTCACAATCTCCAGAGATTATCGGCACCTATCTTGCGTTTGAAATCTTGAGCAAGTACAGGATTTGAGATACTCACCTTTGCGTATAGCCCCATCATTATAGATCGCTGAGGATTGCGTACGAATATGTCCCCGTCAAGACGTGGCTGCCACGCTAGATTGAGAGCAGTGTAGCTCATACCGTTCGGCGTCATGTTGACCGCAGCTATAATTTGCTCGGCTGGTGCACGGCGCAGACAGTCCAGCGTGTCTGCTTGTTGGCTACAGCCTGTACTTTGAACGAGGAAGTCATAGTACTGCTGCCCCGCTGAAACATTGTGAAGAGCATACGGAGAGCCTGATTCCTGGAGTTGATGGAAAATCGATTGAGCTGGCTGTATGTTATATGGACGTCAACAGATTGACCATCATCGCTGCTCGGAAGAGGCCCTCGGCGTCACCATCGTTCATGACCATTTGGAAGCCGACAGAGAAAGAGCCTGCACTTTCTCCCCATCTTAAACGAAAAGTGAGAAGAAGTACAACCTGCAAACCGGCCCGGCGTACATCGTTACTTTGCTAGGATCACCGCCAAATAAGGAGATGTGCTGGTTCACCCATTTCAATGCGAATCGTTCTGGACATGATGCTTAGTGTGATATCAGTTATCCCCGCTGAATTTCAAAACCCACGGTCCCTTAACCCGATATTAGTCAAGCCAGCCTGTTGGACCTCCTCACTGGCTAAGAATCCAAATGCTGCAATTGTAATAAGACTAAACAACTTCTGTCTGTTGGACTATCGGACACCTACCGTTCAGCCGGTAATTGAACGAGACAAAAATAAGTGGTTGCCCTAAAACGAGCGAGCGCTCCACAATGTCAATGCCTCGGACGACAGATGAATCACCCTCCTCAAAGGATCCTGATTCGATTTTCTCAGTTATGGTATTTGTAAAACATCGAAAGCAAGACCTCCGTAAATCCACTATAATGGCACAGTTGAGTTGCCTTTGGCCAGCGAGCGCAGAGAACTCATAAAAAGCACGGGTAAATTGTCACCCTCTTGCGCAGACTCTGGTTTCCTGACATTGATGAATAGACCTGTGCGCATTCAGACGCGGAAATTGCAGGATCGCATTGAACCAGCTTACAGTCCTCTGATACATTCGTAAGGGTAGATGAAGATAGGTTGAAAGGTAGGCATTGTGACGGGATATTTGTCTGCTGCGGCTGCTGTGGACACGCAGCGCCATAAGACACTGCCCGTCGCACTCCTTCGAACGCTATTGGCGCCTGCGGAGGCGCAAAGCGCAGATTACCAAGGCTATATGTAAAACACGTTCCAGGCTATTTGGCGGAGGACAATTCATGGAGACATACGGTGCTCGGGCGAATGGCATCCCTAAGAAGGACGAGATGTTCCCTGTAGTGCTGCCTTGAAAGGATCCATATGGAAGAGTCACCACAGGTAATTCGAACGGTGTAATAGACGGGCCGAAGGCCGGGAATATGCTGGACATAACAATACACAGAAGAGAGGACAGCATCGCAGCGAGTGCACCGTAGTTTGTCTCATCCACGAGTAGCTTTAGTGTCGAGAACTACAGCAGCCCCATTTATCTACCGCGAGCGAGACGACACGCCCGGACACGGACCCCCATATCTCCACTATTTGCAGGGTCCTACTCCGCAGCACATTGAGTTCAATGCAACTTGTGGAGAGACGGAACAAAGCATGGAAGTTGGAAGACAAATATATGTCTGCTGAATGGCGTAGTGTGATCAGCTGGTCGTTGGCGTAGTGTGATCAGCTGGTCGTTTGGCGACAAAAGAGAGGTTTCGAAACGCGTTTGAACCTGCCATCAGCGGCGGGTTGTGGAGCTGTTGATGGCATGGAGCAAAGTGGGGTGCGGTGGGGCGATTTCGAGGACTGACTGCACTACCACGGTCCGGAGCTAGCGAGTATGTTTGGCTAGTGTACTAACGTCGGACCCTTCCTGCACAATGGACCACTTCTGCACAATCGACTTTGCATAACGACACAAGTCAGGAATGTAAAAGAAAATGATACAGAAAACTTTGTCTACCTGTCTAGTATCCACACAAATATTTTCATGATCTTTCGATGCATTGTTGCCTTTGTAGAATCGGTTGTGCAGAAGGGTCCATTGTGCAGAAGGGGTCCGGCGTTAGTACGGTACAATACACATAGCAGGTTTCAGCTCATCCTGAAGCACCCTCTTTGTTGAGTTTGCCGAAATGCGGTGAAATATTTCATGTGTCGCATTTTGGAGCTCTGATCGATCCAGCGGTCGGCCGATCCAGCCAGAACTAACGTAGGCCCAGCTGAGGGTGGGTGTAGTGGGCCGCGGCGGCTCAGTGGAGGGTGGAACCACAACAGATGGATGGGAGAGAGTTGTAATGAGCTCATTATCGACTCTGGAGAAGCGTATGGACATATCACTTGCGAGTAGTGATGTGCCGGCCCGGCCCGGCCTAAAAGCCCCCGGCTTTGGAAGGCCTTGGCTTTTCAAAACCGGGCCCCCACTGACGGCCCACGGCTTGGCCCGGCCTCAGCCGGGGCTTGCCCGGGGCCTGGCACTGTGAGGATAATCATTACTATAGCCTCATAAGTTTATAATATACTTTTTCCCTGACAGAACAGAGCTTTGATATCTTCAATAATTAGTGAAATATAGTGTGAAATCAACCTTTCATCGGCACGGCGTTCTGTGACGCGCCTACCAAATGGGGTATCGTATAGACGCCCAGCGGTGTGCGACAGGCTTCAACACCAAGGATCCAACTCATGGGACCACTGCGTGACGGCGCCGGTTTTCTGACACCTCAGAATCTCGTCGGAATCACCGATTCTGGGCAGATTCTGAAGGGATTCTGGGCAATTTGTCCCAATATAATGTCTGAGTGAATACTGTCTACCCCATGGTAGATCAGCAGGCCTGGCAACCGGTGGCTCTTTCACCAGATGCCTCTGCAACTGTGCAATAGTTTACCATATGCCTCTGCAACTGTGCAACAATTCACCAGATGCCTCTGCGAGTTTTCAAGTATTCACCAGATGCCACCCGAGACTTTGCAACAATTTACCAGATGCCCCGGTATTTTCCAAGATGTCAAAATACAAAACATATTTTATCGGCCTAAACCGGTCTGACAACGTTCACCAGTCTGACGACGCTTATCTATGCTTATCTACTATCTCGCCTTTTGCTGATGGGTGGCTTGCGCAAAGAGACAGCTTTTTTCCCGACAGTGCGTGTGGAGCAATCGTCAGTCGTGGTTGCTTCATTAAGATGGCTGATAGAGATCCTGGCTGCTGAAGATCGCCTGAGGAGTGCTAGCAGCGAGTTGGGGAAATGAGTCCGGGCTCCTCCCATCAAGCTCCCATCTTGATGTCCATGGTCGCTTAGTAAGCAATTATCTTGCTTAGCGCTCTTTCCAGCGCTAACTGTGAACTAGTGTTGCCGCGGTTCAGCTTGGCTTGGCTTTGGACCTTGAGCGGCTCAGGTATCTGCGGCTCGGCTTAGACTGCACGCGGCTTGGCTTAGCTCACAGCATCCAGCACTCACAGCATCCAGCAGCTAGCTCGGCGACAATGGCTATCTATATGTACGAATATAGCTATTTGAATATATCAGTACAAATGTCTACGGTCCTGGACAAATCTGAGTACATGTACTGGCCGAGTTAGTAGCAAGAATCCTCGTAAATGATGGTGCGTCCTCTGCAGTCTGCATTCGCTGCTCGTTCTCCCTCATATCTAACTGCCACGACCCGATACTTAGCGAATGATGCGTAGAATATGACTTACAATGATCGCATATGCTGCTGTATATAAAGTGCTCTGGTCTAAGTATGTATCACTGGAGGTTAGCTCTTGTCGTCAAATGAGCGTGCTTAGCAGTACTCACCACATATGTGATCGCGTGCTTTAGCAGGCCATGGGACCAAAGGCGTTGTGCGATTCTCGGGAGCTAGTCAAGAGATTAAGGTCATAGTCAGCGGCATAGCGGTCCATCAGTAGTGCTCACTCTCATAGTACGATTGATATTTTATTGAATTCTAAAGCATAACTCATATAGGTACTGATGGCAGCAGCTCCTTGACGGAAATATTGATGAGTGTATACCATCACACAGATCGCAGGCAATTGTGGCGCAAGGAAAACTTGGACTTGAGCGCTCGAGCCACGGCTTAGCCTGAAGCCAAGCTACTGGTAGCCGAGCCATCGCTGTCAGCTCTGAGCTGCAGATATGGCTTGGCTCGGCTTCAGTGAGTCCGGCTTAGCTCGAGCTGTGGCTCAAGCCCGAGCCGTGACAACGCTACTGTGAACTGTGGATTCGATCACTTTGCAGTCTCATCAAGATCGAGAGGTGCGCCTGTTAGAATGTGCACTGCTTTCTGTATCTTTAACGCCTGCTATACGTTACGCAGGTTATCTAAGCTATCAGTCAAGAAAGATCGCGGATATCGGTGGGACGGAAACGTGTGGCATATGGCGACTAAGAGAAATCAGTTTAGATTAGACTAGGACCACCGAGACTACAGGCTTACCTCGACCTGATGCACGGGCACAGCAAATGTATATTAATCACCTACATGCGCAGTGACCGTACTGCCTGTACCACCACGAGTCTGCCAGGAGTCAATCAACTCGCAAAATTCATGTCAGCAAAACAAAAGTCAAAAGAGAGATAGCAGTTGCAAAAAACCACAGCACCCAGGATTCCCGCGTGGTCCCCCACCGTGGTACTAACTGGGCGGCACTCTGCTTAACTGCGCAGATCGAACGGGATGCGGTGTTTTCAGAGTCCTATGGCCGTGGATGTTTTCTTTGCATGTTATTACCTTATGAGCACGTTAACCTGTTTCTGTGCCACACCTCACCCAAGTGACCACGCGCAAGGCTGGGGACGAGAATACGACATATCGTGCGAGGCTCAGAGACAGCAGCACTAGTACTTGCGTTGATGCAGAAGCACACGCCGCAGAATATAATAATGCTTTTTGACATCGTTGCGTTGTGCCGAGCACACAACCTACAGATCACACAGATTTGGCAAGCCACTTGCTACGTAAGGCCTGCATCTCGTCTTCGATCGCGCGCACTACTGGTCGTCCCCGTGCATCATGTCGTCCTCGTTGCTGTACTTATTAGTCTCGCACGCGCATAGCGTCGAGCTCTCCCACTACAATGCATAACTAACTACCTAGAATGAAGGGTCCACATCACGACCACACACTCCAGCCCAGTATACCGCCATTACATACGGCACTGTTCGCATACATGCGTCTCAAGCAACGCCCCTCTCCTGATATTCTCGACCCGTGGACGACTCAGGTGCATACCTAGCACTTTATATACCCACAACAACTATCATCGCATTGCAAGCCGCTGTGGCACCAACCCAGTATGCGTGCCACACAATAGCCGCTTTCAATATCTTGAAAGTGCCAAGTTGCAAACTGAATTCGCCGTCTTCCGCGCTGGCGGTCCTGCAATAGTTCAGACGCAAGGGCAATTGGCGGTGATACTCGCACAGAAGGCTCACAACCTGTGCAGTCTGCAGCGCAGTACGCGGTCCCAACGGCGGACTGACCTACCATGAGACTCGACTTGACCACGTCCAAAGCCACTGGTGTCGAGCACTCAACGCCAGTGCCAGTCCCGCACACACGCAACGCACACCAAGCCAAATCCAGAGACAGACAAATGATGCATACTGGTACAATGAGATGCGTACAACCGACAGTGCAGCCAGCGACGGACAACCAGGGCGAGCGAACAGCACCGCAACGGCGAGTATGGGCGGACGGTGCAGCAAGAAGTTCGAGATCAAGCAGAGACAAAGTGAGTGGGTATTGCAGGCCTGGCCCCTTCCGGCGTGAAAGCAGACAGCAAGGAGAAGGTTGAAGATCGAAGATGAACGGTGAATTGGGGCCTGCGGTACGGCCTCGGCCGGCTTTTAGATGTTGGATGTTGGTGTGAGCATTGCTTGTTGGGTGCCGGGAAGCGGAGTCGTATGCGCAGGGCCCGCATCACCCGTCGTCCATCGGCGAGCGAGCATGGCTCACTGGGGGGACGACCGCGAACGCGCCTTCGACCTCTGCCACCCGATAGCGATCCCCCTCCCGCCTGTGCATGTCCCGTCCGCGCTCCCAGCTCTCCCCGCCCCGCTCTCTGCCCTCCCGCTCTCTTTCCTTATCTGCCTCCCTGACACCGTTCCCTCCCTCTCTCTCCCGCTTCCCCGCACCCTCAGCGCTCCCCGTCGACGCGGGCGAGCCCGAGCCCTTCCCATCCACCCACACCGACGGCCCCTGCCCCTCGCGATACGCCCTGAACGCGGAGCCGGCGCCCTGTGCGAACCCCTCGCGCGCGTGCGCGCCATACGCCTTCTGCTCTTCATACGCCTTCTTGTCCCTCTCCTCCCCGTACATCCTCCTCTCCCTCATCTGCGCGTCCCCATACATCTTTCTCTCCCTCTCCATCTCGTATCCCCGCCGCTCCTCGCCATACGCCCTCCGCTCGAGCGCCTGCGGCACGGGCGGTGTCCTCACGTCCGTCCGCACCGCCGACACCGACAGCCGCCGCCCCGCCTCGTACGGCGACGCGGCCGGCTCGTCCGCAGGCACGGGCGGGAACGTATACGTCTCCGCGTAGTGCGCGTGGCCATGCAGCGGCGGCGCGTGGCCATGCGCCGACGAAAGACTGTGCGCATGCGCATGGTGGTGCGGATGACTCTGCGACGGCGGGGGCGGCGGGGGCGGGGGCGGGATGTGCTGCGCGCCATTCGTGCTCGGGGCCTTGCTCTTCCCCTTCGCGCTGATCCCGACATACGCCGGGCCGGGGCTGTACCCCCGCGCGCCCGCGGACGGCAGCGCGCTCGCGTACGCCCCGCGCCGGACGACGCCCTCGAGCTCCTCCACGCGCGCGCGCAGCGCGCCGACCTCTTCGCGCAGCGCGCTGAGCGCGTCCGCCCCGCCCGCGAGCGCGCCCGCGCGCGCGAGCTGCGCGCCGAGCCACGCCTTGAGCTGCGCCGCGTCCGCGAGCGTGTCGAAGAACGCCTCGAACGGCGCGAGGAACGCCGCCTTCTCCTGTGCGCCGAGCCCGGCCGCGTGCGCGGGGGCCTGCGCCTGCGCCTGCGGCGGGGGCGCGTGCGCGAGCGAGTGTGTGTGCGCGTGCGCGGACGAGGAGGACGCGGCGGACGCGTACTGCGCCGCGCGCTGCACGGCCGCAGGCGTCGGCGGCACCGCGGTGAGGGTGCTCGCGATCGGGATCGACGCCGCAGGCGGCGAGCGCCGGCCCCGCGAGGCGGCCATGCTCATGCTCAGCCTCGTCGGCGTCGGCGGGACGCGCCCCGCGCCCAGCCCCACGCCCGCGCCCCCGGCAGCGCTCCCCCCGGCGCCGTACCGCCCCGCGCCGACGGCGCCGATCTGCGGGACACTCGGGAGCGCGAGCGGCATCGCGTTCGGGCGCGGGACGGGCGGCGCGCTCTGGATGGCCGGCGCGAGGCCCTGCGCGGACGCGTGCGAGGCGTTGCGCGGGCTGATGAGCAGGTCGGCGGGCTTGCCCTTGCCGCCGCCCGCGCGGCGGCGCGCGAAGCTCGCCGACGGCGCGGGGAGCGCGTGTGCTTGCGGCTGCGGCTGCGGGGCGACGCTGGAGACGGGAGCAGACGTGTGCGTTTGTGCTTGCAGCGGCGGAGGTGGTGGGCCCTGGGCCTGTGCTTGGGTCGTGGCTTGCGGTTGTGATTGCGATTGTGGATGTGATGCTGCCTGTGCTTGCGGGGCAGACGGCGCCGCGTGCGGGTGGAGGAAGGTAGGAGGCTCCCCCGACGCAGGCGGGGCAGGTGCGAGGATCGCTGCGCCCGGCCCTGCGCCGACGCTAGGGCTCGAGTGGCGTGTGTCTGGGCCTGGCCCCCCGACGACGCTCTTCCTCCTATCTCTTTCTCTCTCCCCGTTTCTGCTCTCGCGTTCTGCGCCCGTGCTCAGCCCGGCGGTGCTCCCGCGCCGCTGCTCGATGAGCTCCTTCTGGCGCTGCTTCACGCTCAGCATCGAGCGCACCTGCGCGAGCATGGCCGGGTCGTCGCGCGTGATGGTGAAGCCCATGACGACGGGGCTCAGCGCATTCACGCCTGGCTCGCCCGGTGGCGCACGCACGTCCGTGTTCAGCGTGGGCACGGACGCGCCGCCGCCGCTGATCGTCACGCGCCGCCGCTTCGATGGCGGCGGGCGCGTGTCCGCTACGGGCGGTGCGTGAGATGGCAGCTGCGATGACGACGATGCGCCCGATTGTGGCTGCGGCTGCGGCTGCGGCTGCGATTGTGACGGCGGCTGCGGTCCTGCGCCGCCCGATGCGGGCGCGGCGGCCGCGGCGGCTGCGGACGGCGAGCCCGGCGCGGCGGTCGCTATCGGCGGGGTGCGTGCCTCGGTGGCAGCCGCGGGGGCGGTAGCAACGGTGCTCGCGGGTGCGCCTGCGTTCGCGCCCGCGTGCGGCGATCCGCCCGATGTCGCAGGGAGGGCGGCGTCGGCGTCGGCGTCGGCCTCCTCCTTGATGCGCACGGAGCGCGGCGAGCGGCGGTCTCTGCGGCGGCGGCGGCCGTCAGGATCAGACGTGGACGGGCGTCGTGGGCACTCACTGGGGATCGGGCTCGCTGCCGTCGCGCGCGTCCGGGCTGGTCTCTGCGTGGAGGCGCTTCCTGGAGGTGGGCGGGGCGGCGGGGGTGCCCTGGCGAGGGCCGGGGGACATAGGGGCGTGGATGGGCGGGAGGGCGTTGCTGGCCTGTGCTATCTTGCTGAGGGAGGGTGCGCTGAATGCCTGTGCGAAGGAGGGCAGGGACTGGGCGGCCATCTCGTCTCTGCTCGCAGACATGGTCCGGCGCTCGTGGTGGTGGCTGGGAGAGTCAGGCCCTGCGCAGAGGCGGCGAGGACATGGGCGAGGGAGGAGGAGATGGAGGCGATCAGAAACGGAAACGAGCGATAGGATGCCGTCAATTATACAAGGTTCGCTTCGCCGCCATCTCTCTTCGGCTGCTCCCTGCTCGCTCTCCGCGTGCGTCTCGCAGACAATAGCACGACGCCCGCGCTGCCCGCGACGCTGCCCGCGACGGTGCGCACACCGCTGCCCGCGTACGCGACGCGGCTGCCTGGCAACGGCACGCATCACAACGAGGCGGCAGCCAAGCCAGAGCCACCGCTGATGGCACGCGCGGCAGATGTTCTCCTCCCCGTTCACGCAGGTCCCCTGCCCGTGCACCTCGGCGGCTCCTCTGCCCGCCCCGCGAACCGCACGCCGGCCACAAACGCGGCTAGCACTGCGCTAGTGTCCACGTCCGATCCCACAGCGATCGCCAGCTCGCCCCGCCAGGCACCGCCCGGCGCCTCCGCCCTTTCATTTTCCTGGCCGTGATCCGCTGCGCAACGCTGTTGTGTCATTGCGCGAACATGCGTTCAGATTCCCCAGGCACCGCACTCTCAGGACGCACACCCAGGCGTGCCATATATACGCTGCGATCGAGACCGCCGTCCCGTCGCACGCTCATTTCCCAAGGGAGATGCATCTTTGTCCACTGGCCGCCGGAACCTTGCCTCATTCCGCCGCGATACAAGAAAACGCAACACGGCCCCTGATAAGGCAGCCGTGCGCAGCCAGGAGCTGGAGCACTTGACTCGCAAGGGAAGCATGCAGGGCGACAACACACGCCACATCGAGCGCACTTTGACCCGCTATCAGAGCAATTGAATGGATCGGACCCTGTCTCCAACATTGCCGGGCACACACGGTCGCGCTTCAACTACGCGTTCATTGAGCATATGAATACAACAACCGTAATACATGACACGGTGTACTGTACCTATACCAAAGACAGTTCGCCAATGCACTATTCCAAAATGAGCACGCACCCAAGCATTAGATAGCCCGCTAACCCACTCAGGCCGCCTTCCGCTTCTTCCTCACCGCCAGCACCGTCACCTTCGGCGCCGCCGCCTCCTGTCCCTGCCCCCTCCCCGCGTTCCCCGCGCCCTCGTCCCCGCGCCCCCGCGGCAGCGCCGGGTTCCGGACGACGACGCTCCCATAAATATGCGCGCGGTACGTCTCCAGCGACGCCACCGGCTCCTGCTCCTCTCCGCCCGCCTCCGACTCCGCCCCGGGCGAGGTGACCTCGGGCAGCCGCGCGCCGCGCCGCGGGGGAGTGCTCGGCGCGGCGGGAGGGCGTGCGTCCGGCTCCGCGGCCGTCGGGACATCGAGGAGCGCCCCCGCCGGCCGCTCGCACAGCCCGCGGATCGCCTCCTCGAGCGTCGCCGTTGCGCGTGCCGCGCGCTCCGCCGTCGAGAACTCGTGGTGGTTCATCAGCGCCGCGATGACCCGCCGAACGAGGTGCGGCGCGACCTGCCCGGCCCCTCCTGGCTGGGCGCGCACCGACGCGTCCGCCGCGCCTGCGCCGCCCACCGCGCCGCTGAGCGGCTTGCGCGCGGAGAGCGGCTTGCGTGCGGAGGACGGTGCGATCTTTGCTGGGGAGAGAGGCGCGCCGGCAGCTGTGAGCCGTGTGGGAGATAGCGGTGTGACCGGGTGCGAGGGGGATACGGTGGATATAGAGGACACATCGGGCGCCGGGGGAGGGTCAGGAATGGCGGAGGAGACCACGAGCGTGAAAAACCCAGTCACGATGCCCGCGACGCACTCCTGGCGGAAGGACATGCGCTCCCAAAACTCCGCGACGCTCACCTTCCCGAGCTCGCCCAGCACGCCGTCGCGGTCCCTGTCCCTCTCCTTGTCCCGCTCGTCGTCGCTGTCCGCGCGCACGCCCCGCCGCCGCTTGGCCCGCGGCGAGCTCACGCCCGCGTGCTCCGTCGTGTACGCGATCTCGTCCATGAACCGCGCCTTCGGGTCGTCGTCGAAGCACGGGATGAACATGCCCAGGTTCGCGCCCGCGCCCGCGTCCCCCGCGCCCGCGCACGGCAGCGGGACGTCCGTCTGCGCGTACGGGTGGCCGTACACCCACCGCGGGCCGCGCGCCTGCCCCTCCCCTCCCGGCTCCGCGCCCGAGACGCGGAGGGAGTGCATCGCCTCGAGCTCGCTGTACCCGGGCAGGACGTACCACATCCCGACGCGGACGCCGTCGCGCGCGTGCAGCGCGGCGCCGACGTCGCCGAGCACGCGCCGCCACCACGCGCAGAGGCGCACGTCCGTGAGGGGCCGCTTGCCCGCGAACGCGGCCGAGTTGGGGAAGAGGTACTGCGCCTGCGCGCGCGCGAAGAGCTGCACCCAGAGGTGCGCGGCACGCACGGGGCGCGTGCGCGGGTCCGCGTGGAACGCGAGGAACGCGCGCACGAGCGCGGACGTCGGCGAGGGGTGCGCGGCGTGCCCCGAGGAGTCGACCTTGGAGACGTAGAGGATCGCGGAGGACGCCGCGGGCAGCGTGTACAGCGAGGCTTCGATTGCGGTCACGAGCACGCGTGCGGGCTGGTCAGAGCTCGCTTCGGCGGATGTGCCGGGAGAGGACGGGGCGTCGGAGGCGGGGAGCGGCTGCTCCGAGAGGAGGACGAATATGTCCTGTAGGTAGACCCGCGGGCGGGGGCGTGCGTATGGGAAGAGCTCGGAGCATCTTCGAGGCGAGGACACTAGGACGTGAAGGTGGAACTCGCGCGAGCCCGGGAGGGCCTTCAACGCGGCGAGTAGGTGATCACGCAGGTTGATCTGCGTGCTTGAGCTCGGGTTTGCCATCGCTAAGAGGCTATGCATGCTCAGCGCATATCACGGTACAATAGCGAGTCTACATACCTTCGAGCATGAGCCCAGAGTGTAGTTTTTGCACGCTCTCGGTGTAGCTTCGAAAGTCAAAGGCGCGGTGTTACTAACCGACCCTCACCGTGAGAGCAGCAGTGCAGAAAGGCAAAGCTGTCGTGGCCATGGTGCACAGAAATTAATAGAGGGACGAGAGAGGATTCACGGCAAAGGATCTAACCCGATAGTGGTACTGCACGGGGCAAAACCTTGACCAGAATCCCAAGGCGTTGAGGCTCTGGTAAACCATGTCCGCCATCAATCTGCACCTTCCACTTCCGAATTTGGAAGCTGTTGTATTCGCGCTAATGCGCGCGTTCGTCTGCTGTTCGCCCGTGGATGCACCCCGCAGCTCTCCAGTCAATAAACGGTAAATGCGCCGCTGGAGCACAGTGAAGATCTGGCCTCGTGCACACCGTCACGACAGATACAGATAAAGTACTTCCAGCGGCTGACGCTTAGCTGCTGCAATGGCCTCGACTCCGAACTATCGCCATAGCGAGTAATTCAAGAGACTCGCCCTCGTATCCCTGCTACGCTCACACTCGCTCTCATGCCAGGTGTCTAGCACGGGTGTCACTGCCGGAGCAAAAGCTACAACGTTCACACTCGATTCCGCCGATACTGTTAGCGCCTTCATCGCGTTCGCGCTACATCTCACTTGGGTTCAGGTATGTGAACAGTCTGGTGATACAATTTGCACAAGTAGCATACCGGTCCTACTCTCGAGATAGCGCCTCATCTTGTAAGTGAAATGATTGCTGTGCTCATCAGTGGCTAGCACCGCGACTATATACGCACAACTTTCAGTATCTTCAAATGATCCACAAAGTAACGGATCAGATGATGTCAGTGAATGCAAGAAATGGGTTCAATTACACAGTCTATCATCAAGCATCCAACGGACCGAGTCTTGTCAACTCACTGTGGTGACCGAGACCCTGCTCCGTTCGGGAGTTGCGACAGCAGTTGTAGATCACGTTATACTGCAGGTTTGTTCTGTCTGCGGACGACAATTCTGAAAGTCCACTCACCGGTCATGAACCATATATAGGCCACCAAACGATATCATCCGGTCGAAGATACTCTCAGAAGCAATCTACACACGACTAGCCACAGTAGATCCGCCAACACCGATCCGTGCATCAACTCAACGCCTCGATCGTGCCAACTTATTAATAGGGAGGCGAAGTGTTCGTACGTCAACGCTGTGAAATATCTCAACGTTTTTGGGACGATTGGAAGCTCTCAAATTGTTCACAGGTATAATGTGATTGGTCGGTCGAACAGCAAGGAGAAGGAGAATGGTATGGTAACCATTGGGAGTAGAGAGATCACCAGAGCAATGCACATCAAGTCTCAATATCAATGCTAAGTCTACCGGGCATATATCTGTCGTCTGCGGACATGGGAGATACGAACAACTCCACACATGCAGCAAATCGGCGCTGGCAAATGAGAGGTATAAGAGAAATATCATGTTCGTGACGTGCCAAGACGGAAGATACGCTACAATATACAGTTCTAGAAACGATGCTGAAGCACAACAAAGCAAAGCGAGCAGACAATGATGTACGGAGTGATTATGCAACGTAGGCGAAGGTGTCTCGCGTGCCCTCGACTCGCTCGATGTACTCCTTCTCCAAAAGATGATCTATTGCCTACGATGACACCATCAGCGAACGCGCGCTGCACAGGACAATGTTCACGTACCTTCTTGATGTCAGCGACCTTGGGCGTGAATCGTTGCGAGATCTGTGAAGTAACCTCGTTCATGAGCTGCTGGTTCTTCATCGTCTTCCGCGCCTTCATGATACTGAATGTGAAAGTTAGATCGAATATCCACGTGTCAGTGTATCAACAGGTACATACCGAACGATGGTCGCCTGGATCACGTATTTACGATCTTCGTCGACGATCTTGAGAACGTCCGAGGACTCGGCCTTCTGTTCAGCTTTAATAGGCATGTTGAGGTTGATACGAATCTTCTTCGACTTAAAGCCTGTGATAGCAAGCGTTTAGTGGCAATCTAGGGACCTACTACCATTGAACGTACCAGGGTTGAGATCGTACTGGTCGGCCTCCTCGTTGATCAGAATCTTCGCTTTGACCAACACTCCCAACACCTGCTTCAAATAGTCCTTCGAGATACCTGTTGCGGTATGCAGCTCATCTAGCGAGAGTGTATCATTGTTGTTGTACTGCAGCAACACAGCCATTTGCCACGAGCTGGTCATCAAAATATACTTCTGGTTAAGATAGTTTGTGCGCAGCTCGTTCTTGGAATAGTTCCACAGCCACGTGAGCTTACGCCCAGAGTGCTTCTGTTGGTAGTACTTGGTGAATCGCTCGAACGTTTGCAGAATATCAGTTGGTATGATGAACTCGGTGTTCGTGGGGTTGAGCGGCCAGAAGTTCGTGCCGAGGACCATGATAGTGAACGTGAGGTCCATATCGTCATGGTTTTGCTGCATGCGCTCCTTGAACTGGTCTGTAAGATCTTTACTAAGACTCATATCTGGTGACAGCCGGTCAGCCATAGATGGTCAGAATAATGACGCAAAGAGACCAACCAGTGAACATGCGTTGCAACTTGTTCGTGTACTCGAAGCCGCAAGCCTCCTTCAACTTTGAGATCATGCTAGCCTCGGCTTCATCCGACGCCGACACACCGTGAATGAGACGCTTGGACAGCTTCGTGGTGTAGTAGGTCTGGAACACATCCTTGTCGTCGATGTACTTGAAGAGGACCATCTGCAAATCACGAGCAACAATGTCAACGAGTCGGTCTCATTAGCAAAGTGAGCGTACGTACCACTTTGTTGAGAGCGCCCTCCAAATCTTCCTCCTCCGCCATCTTGTTGTTCTTGCGCAGCAGCGCATCGGCATGCTTCGCCAACAGCTCGGGCGATTTCGTCGTCGACGTGCCGGTCGCAGCGTTGCGGTTGACGAACTCTCTGCACGCCTTGTCGAGACTCGCGACGAATCCTGCTTCGCCCCGGAAGCTCCGCGTAACCGTCTCCGAGTTCTTCTGGTGGACTTCGAGCAAGGCATCGACGTAGGCCTTGGGATCGACCGTGTCGGCCGCAGCGCCACCTTCGCTGACCAGCTTCGACACAGCCCCATGGCCAGACCGCTTGACGTGCTCCTCGAACCGCTTGCGCAACGGCTCGAGTCCCTCAGGAATGCGTGCAAGAAGTGCATACATCCGCTGAAGGTCCTCATCCTTGTCGTAGTCGAGCAGCTCCTGGAAGTTTTCCCACATGAGCTCCGAATGCTCGCGAATGAGGACGTGCTCGCATTTGCTGATGAGACCCTTGCGCGTGTTGTTGTTGAGGTACCGCTCTACTCGGTCTTCTTCCTCCTTTAGCCGTTCCTCAGCTTTCTTCAGATATTCCGCAACAGTGTTGCTTGCGAGGAACGTCTCAGATTCTTGCCGATAGTACTTCTCTGTTGCATCGAGGAATGGTGCTTCGAAGTGCTCCTTGTAAACTTCGAACGAGACTTTGTTGATGTCACTCTCGTCCAATCCGAGAGAGACAAACGAGTCGACGACCTTCTTCACAAGAGTCTGGTTGATCGTCTCGCCGTTCCGTTGCCGCTCAATAAGGCGGAGGATGGCACCAGCAAGCTTCTGACCCTTGCTTTGTACATGAAGGAAGAAGTTATTCTTCCATTGTACCAATGCAAGCTAGTAAGGCATGTGTGAGAGTGTGACCGGAAGAAAAATAAGGAGAGTCGTAATACCGTGTACACTGGGTAGACGCCTTTCCTGCCTTCATCACGCTCACGCTTGACCCAGTGTCGGTTGAGATACGTGAACAATCGATTAATATAGTTTGCACCAGTAGTATACCGGTCCCACTCTTGAGCGTAGTACGCCAACAGTGCCTCATCTTGTAGCGAGTCAGATTGCTGTACACATCGTCAGCCCAGCACTCTGCCACACAAGCCGTACATACACACGCACCACTTTCAAGGTCTTGAGATGATCCACAAAATAGCGTATGAGGTGGTTGTACAAATCAGAACCCATTAAATTGGCTCCAGCTACAGTCTATCAACAAGCACCCGACCGATAGGGAATGGTTCACTCACTGCGGTGACCGAGACCCTGGTCTCCCGCGCCGTGCATTTTGGATGACGTGCAATAGTTGTAAGATACAGTGTACAAGCTCATGTATTTTGAGTATGAGACCCCTGTTTGAAGCTTGGTCATAATATGGTCGACACCCTCTTCGAGGTACGCCCAGGTCGTAGTTAAGTCAGCATTAGCTGGAGGCATGGGGTAGGCGGTGGTGGAAGACGACCCGCTCGCCATTATGTGCGTCTCAATGTGTGCGGTGCAGCAGATGCGATAGTCTGCTACGAAAGCAGGTGGTGGTTGTAGCGAACGAATATGGCGCGCAGAGGAAGCGTGTTCTGTGGGCGCTAAGATCACAGCCTGCTGCACTCACGGCGGCACACCTCAGTCTGCACAGGACCACAGGTCGGTCTCTCGATAGCGCTACGAACGATACTGGTGGTTTAGACAAGTAGATATGAATATTGCCTCAGTGGACAATGAAACAGCAGCTCAGCCACAAGTCCCATCAGTCAAGCATCTGGTGTATTTGTCATCGCAATGTGGTCGCCCAAGCTGTTCCGAGCCAAGATTGCAGGGCAATATCATACTTTCACGCCCATGTGGATAGAAGCAATTCCTCCCCAGAGATCCCGCCAAGCTCCACCTTTTCCCTCGTGCATACCACCTGTAGCAAACCCGGCATCTGCGATCATCTGCGCAAACTCGGGTTGAGGAGGGAATCGGCGGATCGATTCGACCAGATATTGATACGAAGCTCGGTCCCCGGCAAGAATTGTCCCAAGGAGTGGGATTATAGAGAACGAATATTGGTCATACAATCTAGCCACCGGTCTCAATGTCAATATGTTCAACTAGAAGAGAAGTTGACAACGCACGCGCTAAGCAATGGATTGCTGACCCTGCTGAATTCGAGACAGGCGAAGGTACCGCCCGGCTTTAGTACGCGATATGCTTCCTTTAGAACATCTGGAATAGACGTGCAATTCCGGATACCAAAGGCAATAGTGTACAGGTCGTAGGTATTTGATGGAAACTGCTCCTGAGGCAAGGCCTGCGCGTTACCCTCAATGAAGGCAATCTGGTGAGCTAGACAGCCATGAGCACCATCGGGCAAGCGAGAATCCTGGGTGCATACTATTGTGATACATTGTCTTTTTGAAACGCTTGTATCCCTCTTTCAACATCTCTGTGTTGATGTCAACAACGTCAACGCTTGTTTCCCTGTCAGCGTAGCGTTCCCGGGCAAAATCCAGCATGCGCAGTGCTATGTCTCCTGTACCGCCGGCGACGTCAATGCACTTTGTCGGACCCTTTGACCCTGGCTTGAGCAACGAGACGTAATCATCTTTCCAGAGACGATGTACGCCCAGCGACATCGCGTCGTTCATGAGATCGTAGGACGAGGCCACAGAGTCGAACACATTCCGGACAAGTGATTCTTTGCTTTCCTCGGGAACAGTTTGGAAGCCAAAATGTGTTGTACGCGAAAATTGCGCGTCAGTTTGTGGGCTGGTTTGGTTGTGGTTGAATCGGAGGGGGCGCACGGCCCGAGAGGAACGACATGCTCTCCGAGCGAGGTTGCACGAGAGCATGGTCGAGGAGAAAGTGACCGGGGTCGCTGCATCGGCCGGGAAACGCTCCTACAGGTCTTCCCACGACCACGATCGGCGATCGAAGTTGCAGACCGAGTCCCTGTTCGCTTTCGCCGCCTTGACCTCTTTTCCACAGCACCTATCGCAGCCACATTGAACATGTCTTCGGTCATTTCGCAGAAGGGAAAAGAAAAGGCTGCTGATATGCACGAAACAGAAGACGAGAGCACCACCCTTCTATCAGACACGCTCTCCTCAGATGCAGACTCCGATACAGATTCTCATTCGGACTCGGATAGTGAATCTGATTCTTCAGGCAGCGACTCTGACGAGGATATCACTGAGGAGTTCCTTGAGCAATTGCTCGAAAGGGCTAGGCATAATGCGAAACTGAAAGCGCAGGAACGGACCGGACGCAATGGGAGTGAAGGGTGGAAGGAAGAGGAGGAGCTCCGTCTAGAAGGAGGGTACGTTTGCTTCACATCTTGCGTGATCAGTCATTGAATTAGCCAAGGTCTCTGCCGGCGTTGAATCCTGGCACATTGCCTGATCCGTACATCAAATTTGATGGCCCCCGCAAATTTGCCCCTTCAGCTGTTCGAGACCTCAACATAGAACGTTCACAGAAGGCCACTGCGTCCATCAATACACCAGCGGCACCTGCGCCTCCTCCAGAAGTCACATCTACAGGCAAGCCATTGACGAAAAAGGAAAGGAAAGCGGTGCGTTCCGGCACTCTGTGTCGTTTGCAGAAGCTGACGCACAATACCTGGCTGCATGCAGCTTGATCATAAAACGGCAGGCCCCGGATGGTTTGACCTCCCGGAACCAGATGCCGCCGATCTTCCACGCTTGTACCGCGAAGTAGAAGCTCTCCGACTCCGCAATCACCTCGACCCGAAAAGGTTCTACCGTAGAGACGAAGGGGAAGGCAAGGGCATCAAGGGTCTCCCCAAGCACTTTGCTGTACGCCGTTTTCCCTCATCGATGGATCCACGCTCAGCTTGTACCTCCGGACTACAGATTGGCACCATTGTTGCGACCCCTTCACCGTTCGGAGCACACAGTGCAGAGAACCTCAGCAGGTCGAACAGGAAGCGCACTTTAGTTGATGAGCTCGTGGACGATGCCGAGACAAGAAGCTACGCAAAGAAGAAATTCAGGGAGCTTCAACGTGGGCGCGGCGCGAAAGGGAGAAATACGCTTCATGCAAAGAACTCTATGCGGAAACGGAAGTGGTGACATTCGTTTTGGAATATTTTCCGTAGGATCCCGTAGTAGAGACCGTCCGTCTGAATGGTGCAGTCGTGTCTGACACCAACCTCTCGTCTGTCTAAAGATATCCTGTGCGTCTAGCTTCAGAATGCAAGAATTGGCGGGTGCTGCCCGGTCACAGCGATTGCTTGACAATTCAGTGCTTGCTACTTGTCTCAAGACCAATAGGATAGCTGTTGGAGCTTTTCCTCCATAATTGATGCCACAGGGTCATACCTGGCTTGTTTGTTTTACTCACCAGGCACTGCTAGAGCCCTGCCTCGATGTTAAAGACTTCGTCACTCCTGCCCATGGGTTGTGCTTGGTGCAAACCGTGGTGACTTTCACAACAGAGATACTGAAACTTGAAGATAGTCCTCAGGCGTCCACACTGAAGATATGTTTAGATCTGGGACATTGCAGTCGATTTGCATGTTGTGGCTCAACGTTCAACATTTCAGTCTTGATTGAGAGTAACGCCTGGTAAGAACGCATGCTCGTTGCGGCATTATCATCCCAATGATGGTCTCCAAAGTACACAAGTAGTCCGTCATATCATATATCTAAAACGTGCTGTTTGTCATCGATGAAGAACGCACGAGTTTAATCATCCCTCCATGCAACCTGGCCGGCCGCCCACCTATCTCCCCACATGACTCGTTTGTGATACACCTTCCTGAGCTCCTTGAATTCGCGGACGAAGTCGTCTATGTCCTTCCCATTGGCACCAGTATTGGAGGGCTCTACAGACGATGCCTGCACAAATTCTGCCGCCCTGGCTTCTGAGATATCATCCTGGGCGACCGTGGCATGTCTAAGACGCATCAGCAGAAATTGTGGCGTGAATCGCTGCATACGCTATCAGTGCCGCAATAATACCTTTAGGTCAAGGTTAACGCACTTGATATACTTCCTTCTGTTCCTTCTCTACCTCTTTCCACCGAGCTTCGAGGCTCTTCGCTTCATCAAATGCTTGCTGGGTATCACTCCTTAACTGATAAAGCGCATCCTGTAATGCAAGGTTGTTCTCTGTAGAGTTGTGGTCTGTCGCAGTATGTTTCACGCAGCGACGCACTAGCGATGTTCTCGTTGGCACTTCCAAGTTCAGCTTGAGCCTGGTATAGAGCTTTCACTTGGTCTAGTGAGTGAAATATCGCTTGAAAGTAGACAGGGTCGACGAGTAATTCTTCCAGGTCATCCCGACTGGTCATACAGGGCTATAAGAGTCGTTTCTGAGTCGCAGAGTAGTAGTGCTTGCTCACGCTAAGTGTGCTAGTTCCGGGAAATCTGCTAATAATGGAGTGGTCATGGTAAGAGTAACTTGTAAAGCGCTCGGTGAGCCGGATGTCCTTGGATTGACGCTCGTGCCACGAATGTGGCTGGTTCAGTTTAGGCTTGCAAATGAATTTTCGAATTCCATCTCACATTTTGAGCGACGTGCAGCGACCAATATAATACCAGAGCATTGTCCAGCATATCTATATCTACAGTTTGCAGTCCGGCAAGTATTAAATGAATTGTATCAAGATCGTGTCAAGGAAAAATGAATGCTATAGGGTATGAAGAGTCCAAGGGGTATCGACTGTCCTTGCATGTTACTGAGATTAAGAAATGCAAAACCATAAGTCCACTACGCGAAATTTACTGCCATTTCGCAAACATCCATGCCGTAAGCCAAGAGCGGGGCTTCTCCGCCTGTTCCTCTTCCGCCTCCGCCTCCCTGAGAAGCTCCTGCGCAGCTTCCTCTTCGACAATGGCCTCGCCTATAACAGCTTCTCGCAATGTAATGACACTGCCGCTGTTACCGCTATTCCCCGTACAGGTCACCGGATGTGGAATAACAAACCGACTGGACTGCGAGGGAGCTCGCTTGCTCCGCCTCACTCCCATCTCTCGATCTGCCGAGACGGAGCGGGCGCGGCGACCAGCAATCGGGAGGAAATACGACGATAGGTTTGCCGGGCGTGAATGCGCGTCCGAGAAGGACACTGACCGACTCCCCGCGGATGGATCGTGCTCGCGATCGCTGGGGTGTCGGAACCCACTCCCGCTCCTATGTCGCGAGCGACGGGGCTGTAAGTGCGAGCTGCGTCGTCCTGTTGGTGGGGCGGTCTCGAACTCCTCTTCCCTGTCAACGCTTGTAACGCGAGTCACGATCTCGAAGGGCAAGTTGATCTGCTCATTGCCACGCAATCGCCTGGGGCCAGTGTGCGACATGAGCGAGATGCCATCAGGGTCATTTCCGGCGCTGGCTAGGATTGAGGATAGATTAGAGGAAAGGAGCTCATCCTGCCGCCAGGCTCCGAGTTGTCCAGAGCCAGGTTGAGTGGTCAATGATAAGCGAACCTTGACCGTGTCGTCGAGGTCGAGGAGCCCCAAAGGATCTCGAGGCAGCCATAGCTCGTCTTGGATGGTGCGTGTGTAGTACGGATTGTCGTAGGAATGATCGGGGGAACATTCGTCATCCCAGGCAGGGTGGGAAAGATGAGGCACCACGGGTTTGGTGTTATACTCATCATCGCGAGCCAGAGGTGTGAATTCATCGCAATTTGGTATTGTTAACGGGTTATCGACACTCGCACGCGGCGCATGCAGTACACCATCAGTACTTGATTTGAATGGAATAGGCTGCCGATGGTTTTGGCGATGCGGATGCCGGGGCATCGTTGCATAGCCGTCGTCAATTCTGCTCGGGAACGGCCATTGTCGCGACTCCATTGGAAGTGTAAGCGATAAATGGGAGGGCTTCCTGACCTTCTCCTCGATTGGAGAGTTCTCAATCGGCTGCGCATCGTCGAAGACGGCCTCAGGGACTTGACCATTCCCGCATACAGCTTGAGCCTCCAACAAATCATCACGCTCGAAACGAGCACGGCATATGCGAGTTATGCTTGTGATGTTATGTCAGATATGGTGCGGTTTGGGTTTGTATGAACAAATACGTACAACAGCTTCGCCGCTGTCGTCAGAATGATGAGAATTGCAGAGACAGCGACATTGACCGTCTTCTTTAGGACGACCATGTATGCCAAAAATACAACCTGTCATGAACACCCATAGCATTAATGTCGGACAGCATCGAGGTGTTTTATAAATGACGACACCTGAGCTAAGATTAAGCCTGAGAAGGCACTGTCAGCAAAAAGTCAGATTCAAGAGATATTACTGCACCATCTGAAGTATAACGTATCAATCGTATTAGGATCGCTTGACCATTTCCTTCGTAATTTTTGGCATAGACGTGCAGTAACTGGTGTGGAAGTTAGTAGACCTGCCTTGTCTACGTTGTGCTTATTTACCTGATTCTTGATAACAGCTGTGGGGTCATTGTAAAAGATATTTCACCGGCAGATTACAATGGCACTTACCCGTCTGAACAGAGAAATAGATCAGCCCAAAGGGAATCACCAACGGATTAAGAACCGCAAAGACTAGTAGTATATGAACGACGAGGACGTGATTAGGGAGCCAATCTGACAACGATATCCGTAAATGATTGAAATTTCACGTGCTGATAACTAACAGTAATAATTGAATGTACGGGGTCTGATGCCGATGGCTCGTTTGCGGGGCGTAACCTGTCGCCTGGTTGAGGGGTACAACAGGATAGGGAGCTAAGCAGTACGGTCAATCGGTTGTTGTGAGCTATGTGCTGTCCATGAGCGTACCCCGACTGCAAAACGGATTACATGAGAAGCAGCCGAGGCAACTAAGGATTACCACTCACACAATGCAAGTTCTATCCCTCCGTGCATAGCCATGGTGAATATCACTGCAACGAATCAGTCAAACACTGATTGAACCAAGTCGAGATCACGCTCACGCCATCCGACGTAGAATGGCCCAGCCGTAGGAAAACTATCCGCGACGATCTGTAACACTTGTAGACCAGAGTTCGCACTGAAAGAGACAAGGATAGACTGTAGTGCTGCCGTGCCGACACAAAAAAACACGAGGACATTGACAATGAGAAATTTGTAATATCGCATCATGATTCTGTCATGCAGGGCGGACATTGTGGCAATTGTGTGTGCCTTCTTGGCAATGAACACTGACATATTGGGATCAATTAGTAATGGGGCAAAAAATGAGCAGAGAACGCACAGAGAAGGAGAGGGATGAGCAACGAAAGTAATGATACAAGCAGAGTCGGTAGAAAGGACTGAATCAGTTCCTCTTGCCACGGATGTTTGCTCAGATATATCTCCTGTACGGGTTACACTAGTAAGTTTTTCCTTAATGCACTATGCAACAACTTACAAGCCAGGGCCAGAACGTGCTTATGTTTTGAATGGACACAAGGCCAACAAAGATCGAGAGAGGGAATACCCAGAAGACCGTAAATCCCCTGCCGCGTCCGTGTCTATGATGTACTACTTAAGAAGAAATATACTGTGCTGCTCACCAGACGCCTAGGTTCACCAACCAATCCTTGACAAACTTCAAATATGTCGTCAGGGAAGATGTCAAACAACGATAGATATTGAGATTGTACCTCGACCCTAAATGTTGGCTTCATCAACCGTATCCAATCCAGATCCTCATACGAGGGCGCCATGGTCACAAAGCATTGCAGCGGATTCGCAGGATGCACTGCCAGATACTTACACGCCCTTCTCGCGTCAGCAGGATCGGCAAACGTCACGAAGGCGGTAGACATCGGCTCATAGTCATTCAAATGCTTGGCACGTTTCTCTGTGATCAGCGACGTCAGGATCTCTAGCTTCGCGGTGTAGTAGTCTATCGAGGGAACTGTGCGACCACGGAAAAGCGCTGAGAGGTGAATGAGTGGTTGGTAGACATCCAGTGTGCTGCGAGGCAGACTGAGGAGAGCGTCCCAGACGGTGGCAAATTCCGGGCTATGTGCTGGTGGCAAGCGAGACTTGTCGTCGTGAGAGGAACTCGGCGCCGGAGAAAGAAGCCGTTTCAGCGATAACGTCCGGCTGAGTTTTTGCTCGGCATCGGGCTTTGGCACGAACGGCCCAAGCGTCCGCATTAGGAGTTCCATGCGACTTTCTCCCCCCATCTCATTCGCAGAATCTAGAAAGGATGTGAGCGACAAACGCTTGTCCCCATCTATAGATGACCGCTGACCTGGAGGCGGTGACCGTTCGATATACATATCTCTAGCCTGTTGCACTGCAGTTAATGCCCTCCGAGCAAGTTTGATATGCGCTGTTTCCAAGAGTCGTAAGACTTCCTCGCGTCGCTCCAGCAACGAAGCAAGCTCGATCATTCTCCGAACGAGAACAACTCGCTCGATGACCGGTGTATCCGATGTATCACCTAGCCCATTTGTAGTGTCAGCCATCGGAACGGCGGGTGAGTCGATGCTTTGGGGTCGCTCTCGAGGAACCTGGATGCGAGTGAGAAGCGGAGTGGCCCTGTTCAGAAGGTATGAAATAGACTTGTTTAAGAATCCAGGCTGAGTGGAGCTCGTAATGCCTATCGTGGGTTTTGCTACTGGGCGAGACAAGTAGTATTCGAAGTACTCCCTCAAATCCTTCTCCGAACGCATGTTGGGCGGAACATTCGTGACCATTACTGTCCGTAATCTGATCCCACGAGTAGATTTTTCCCTTTCAGAGATTATATCCACATGGAAGGGATATTGCGGGTGAGGATGAGGGTGGTTAAATGAGCCTTCGCTTTCAGCGGCTGCAGCCACAATGTTCTGGGCACGAAGACGGAAGGTGCCTCGACAGAGCCAGACTACTAGAGCCATCCATGTGGTAGTGATCCAAATAAGTAGAATCAAATGAATCCAAAGCAGAGATAACCCTTTTGAAGTGAGTACCAGTGAGGAGATTGAGGCTCTTGTCATCGATTTTGGAGACACAGAGTCATCAGAGAAGGCGACATGAATAGGCAGCAAGACGGGCAGAGTGGTAAGACTGTGCAGGAGAGTATACCAGAAACAACCACGCAGAAAACGGATGTAAAGCGTTGCGTCAATGCCACGAAGTTTGTTGAAGCGATCCTCTGGAAACGTAACCACTGATTTAACCCAACTTAAAGGCCATCCGTGAGGATGTAGAGGGGACGGTCGCCTGGCGGACCGCACGCGTGAATTCAAGACAGACGGTCAGATATTGTACGGCATCCGGTCGTAATGAACAACCACGCACTGTGCCCAAGACCTTCCTTGATACAAGCTGAAGCAACAACAAAGATGGATTTTAGCTACAATATAATGAAATGCGCAGCTTACTATCCAAATTCCCAAGACTCGACACTATCCGCGCGCCAACTATGGCGCTTTCCCCGGCGTCTCCTCTTCATGACTTCATGAGAGGTTACACATATCAGAATCATGCAGCTTCCTATGACAGACTGGTTGATCAGACCGCTAAAGTTGAAATTCGTCAATGTCGTTTTTACCGGTCGTAGCCTGCGGCTGCCAACGTGCCAGCAAGTATAGAGGCAGGGACGAACCTGTAATCTTTGGAAAACGGCCGCGACTGGATGGTGGCCATGGGTCAAGGACTACATAGGCAGAGCAGCAGGAGATCGAAGAGATACTCCCAGGGCGAGCTCGCACGTTCAACTCCTTGTATACATAATGATCCCGATCGAAGTTGGGGATCCGGATTCCAAACTCAGCCAAAAGGGGAAGGTATCGGAATGAGTAAAGCTTCACGAGCCGAACCGGTTTGGATCGACGCTCGGAGCGGCTCCTCGGGGCGCGTCGCGGGCGTTGGCGCTTAATACAACTCAACTGTACCATGTCTGTTCTACAAGCCTGTCGGCAGGCTTTTCCCAAACGCGCCGCTGGAAGGGTCTTGGTATCTGCTAGAGGCCTTAGCACTGACTCTAACGCTCCTGCGAAAGCGACCGAGGAGCAGTCCGATATTGTTCCTATTCCTCAGCGGGATGTAGTAACTGCAGATGTTGTGAGCGGGGCTCCAGGTACGTTGTATTACCATGTGTGCTGGATTTCTAAGGAGTGAGACTGATAACGTCTGATAGCCGAGCTGCGTCACCGTGCTGTCAGAATTTTCCAGCCCACGCGTAGCACTACGCAGAGTGGGTCAGGAAAGTCCCACCGCTGGAGGATTGATTGGGACATCTTGCCTGGAGCAGGCAGATGGGAGAATCCCCTCATGGGCTGGGCCAGCTCGTGAGTGTATTCTTGATGGCTATAGGCATTTCTTGACCGCAGGGGTTAGTGCCGATTACATGCAAGGTACTCGGCTGTCCTTCCGTTCCAAGGAGGACGCCATCCACTTCGCAGAGAAGCAAGGTGAGTTAGCGGAGTCACTCCCCTCAATCGGTAATCTGATAGTCAGAATAGGCTGGGACTACTACGTGTATGTAGCATCATCGCAAGTCATTGCAGACACCCTAACTCGCCCCGCAGTGCACAACCCGAGATCAAGAGGATCCCTCCCAAGAACTATTCTGAGAACTTCCTCTACAAGCCGAACAAGCTCCGTATCGTCCGCACCAAGTAGAATACTTATTGGAATGATATCTCATTTTTCTTTGGACCGTCTGTCGGGTTTTTACTACAGCGGATGGTCTAGTTTGCACTATCCGCATTATGTTCGAACCCAAGACGCAAGTGGCTGACAATTTACAGAGCATGGCGACAATTGGTATAATGTGCGATGATAGCATGAAGCAACGACTCCAGTGTAAATGCAGGTAGTGTGTAGGGACTGATCATACAACGGTTAAACCTGATACGATGGTCCGATTCCCGTCCGCAGAGCAAAGACAACGAGCAAACGTACGTCTGTCAATCAAAAGTAGCTGTTACCCTGAAAACCCACAATCCGGCTGACGGGCCGCAGGCTCATAGCAGGGGCCTTATCCACCACCACCTGCTGGTCGCCTTGGTCCGAATCGTCATCGTCGTCACTGTCAGACGCTGCTTGGGGGTTCGGGCGCCCGACCATGCTGATGATTCTGCTCGTCGCGGGCCGGACACGTTTGGTCGCAGGCTTCATCCGGAGCGATTCGGCGCAATCGGCGAGCATGTTCACCAGGTCGACGTCGAGTTCGAGATCGAACAAATCTAGGATATATCGTCGTACAGGCAGTCGGTATTTCTGAGACGAGATGGTGTGCAAAGCGCGGTAGAACATCGTGGG
The DNA here is from genome assembly GCA_029448655.1 of Wolfiporia cocos. Lineage (NCBI taxonomy): Eukaryota > Fungi > Basidiomycota > Agaricomycetes > Polyporales > Phaeolaceae > Wolfiporia > Wolfiporia cocos. Next base: position 3,005,081 of record JACCLO010000011.1, on the reverse strand, counting down.
CGAACTGAAGATATGTCGGTATTCCGGACGCGACTTCATCCTGGCGTCAGAATCAGTCGTTGATCTTGCTCCCGCCCCAGAGTGGATAGGAACATACTTTGCCAGAGACCGCGATGCTGTGTTGGCAATGACCGTGTTAGCAAGGTTGTAAATGGCTGTCATTACCTCAATCTCCTCCTCGGTCTTCGGCGGTTCTAGCGGCAGTTCATCAATGCCCTCGTGAGCCACGCATTCCCAGGGTGGGATCTATCACATCAGTGGTCAACGCGGACAGCAAACCGGGGCGTTGGGAACTCACGTAAGTGAATCTATCGACGTCAATTGGTACACACAGGCCTGTCGGCATTCCCAGAGGAGACAATGTCGCTTCCCAGTGGTAGTCATCCAGGACTTCAGCTCCTTGAGGTGTTGAGGAGATCAACCCGAGGACGAAGAAACAAGTTCTATCTCATATTGATTAATCGATCCAACCGCCCATTTGGAAAGCTTACCCTCGCACAGAAAGGACCAATGAGTTTTCTGCTATGTCGATGATTGCTGGAATGATCTCTCCTTCCTCTAACAGTTGTAATCCGCTTTCAGTGGCACCGATATTGCCCTGTCACAGGTTATCAAGCTTGGATTACCCCAGGCAAGCTTCGAGTACTTACGACCGCCCATAGAATGCTCTTCAACTTCATGATCAAATCGTGGTCATCACGTTCGAGACCGTGCTGCCTGATGAACTGGGCAAATTCCGCGAAATGCCCCTTCTCCTGTAGAACTTGATATCCTAGTTCCGTCTTGGCCATTACACCGTAAAAGTGCGGGGGCACCGCTTCCTCGAACGACCTAAACATGGCAGGTTCAACTCAAGAGCAAGCTCGATACCCATGAACAACTCACAACATATTCTCACCCGGTTCAGCAGAGGAGCTGAAGACTCTTGACAGGAAAACCTCGATGTGTACGACGTATTGAAGATTTCGCTCCTAGAAATGGCTAAGCGTCAGCATCTCATATGTCAGCTCAAACTAGACTGACATTTAGCCACAAGTCCATCTCACGGTCAATATAATCAGCATGATACAAGAACCGGAAGCCCATGGGCGTTGACATGAACCTATGCAACAATTGAAATGATGTGCCGATAGGTATGGACGTCGACCTACTTCAACATTAACGGATGGCCAGTTTCGCCGAGATGTTCCAAGGTGGGTTGCATTTCTACCACTAGCTGCAGGACGTCGGGTGCCTCGCAGGCTTCCTCGAGGAAGCGCACCGCGAGTTCACGTACTTCAACAGCGGTATCGTACAACTGTGTCAGGAGGAGACGAATTGTCCACGAATTAGCCATTGAGCTTGCTCGGATGAGCGACCCCAAGTGATTGGTAGCGAATAATCGGATGTGCTGAAGCACGACCACGAGTGAGCGGAGTACACTGCTATAGCGTCGAGGAGATGCCAACCATGTAGGTGGAAGTCAAAGTCTTGGAAAGCACTATACGGGAGTGGCCGTCACTGCGGCGATGTCAGCTACACCAAACTGAATAGTAGTGTGGGCATTCACATGCTATAATCGAGATTCTCAATGATGGCCTTTGTCAGCTCTTCGCGACTCTTCAGCTCGCTGAGGTGATAGAAGGCTGTAAACAGTTTGAACTTCTCCAGCAACCTAGTGCGATGGCTCAGCCGCCATCAGGTCAACCCGTCGGATCACTTACTCTAAACCCTCCTTCCGTTTGCTGAGAGTCCCCAGCATTTCCAGATATCCGTATGTCACCGTCTCTTGCATTCGTTTTTTCGAGAATATCGGATCGGATGTGGGAGTTGCATTGAACTGCATGCAGGAATATGAGTGGTCGCCGAGATGCTAAACCCTATCATACTCACCGGATCGAGCTGTGCAAAGCTCTTGACTAGTTGACTCAGGAGATCGTCTTCAGTTAGAAAACGAATTCCTTCAGTAGAAGAGATCAGGGCATTCATCAACAAGCACCCCAGCTTAATCCAGCGGATGTTGACCTATTCGACCAGCATTCAAGGTATGTCCGTCCTTCGTGTGTCTGTACATACCTTTGTTCGTGCTAAGTCGCAGAAGCGATGGCTGAACGGATGATAAAAGGACACAAGTCGCTTCATCCACTTAGATACCCGGATAGCTTCCTCCATGCGCTTTGGGTTTACAGTGAGAGGACCCTCAATGAGATCGAGCAGCACGTCATAGTTCCACTTCGTCTGATCTTTTGTGACCATGACCTGGGTGGATTGAGGTTCAGCGAGACCATGCCATTTTTCGCGACACCGACCTGCGTGTCAAGTAGGAGAGCTTGGAATGTCTTGTCATCAATCTGCATAGCTAACTTGAGCTTCTGTTGCTCCGCCTGGCGTATACCTCTCCGCACAGCTTCTTCGATTGAATTGGCTCTGTAAACTGATCAGACCCAACGCTGGACATTCATTGTACTATTACTACCTCCGGCGACTATCGCCTTTCTCCACGTTGCAAGCTAGAACGCGTGCGCGGTGCCGGTTGAAGCTATCGATGGATGATATTGCTGAAGTTCCAACAATGCGATGCTCGCTTGTACCGTAATCTGAAGCAAGATTGAACACGCGTGGGAGGGCCTGCGGATTTTCATTAAGAACTGATGATGAAGAGACTGTCGAGCCCAGTCTCACCTGGATTTTCGCCGCTATTGACAGAGGCAGGACCCTGTTAGCCGTCTGCAGCATCTCGGCCATCAGTAGAATGGCCTTGCGCGACAAATTCGATCCGATAGGGTTTTCCTCAAGCATGCTCGTCAACGCCTAACCACGTCCGCTCATCAACCTCACGACTTGCGTAGACCAATGTGCCACACATACATCCAAAAGCCCAGCTCCGCAGAACAATTGAATTAATAAGGCAATGTATTGGTCGGTCAGCCTCACGGATACGGAATGTTTCGGCGAGGTCTCAGCTGCCTTCCCGGTGCTTGCCACTGTGGCAGGCTTGCGGTACACTGCAACTACTTAGTCAATCGCTTCGACGGTAGATACTGATGCTTACTCGTCAACCTGCGGCCATCAATGAAGGCTTGATGCCAGTCTGGCGAGCGGATGTTGAGCAGGTCGAAGAACATGTCAAGAATAATTTCCTGTAAATCGAGGTTTGAATGCCGCTCCGAGCATTGGCATCGCAAAATAACTTACCCGCGTCTCCAAAGAAGGTATCCGAAGGCCGTCAATCAATGTACGGATCGCGAGCTTGTCTTGCAAGCAGAAGTACATGAGGCCTAGCATTTCATACTCAGCATAATGCAGACTAATCTGAGGATGCCATGACCAACCGCTCCATGTGCGCAGCATAGAAGCAATCATCCGCACGCAAGCTTTCATGTGGTCCGTATGCTCTGGTCCCTTGCCGTATGCATCGGTTACGCCTGACAGGGCGATCTGGCGCGCGATGAGATGTTTGCAAGTTTTCCTCCCGAAAAAAGACTTACTTCTAAGTCAATGCCCGGCCTGAGGTACACCCGAGTTCGGGGACAGTCTACTATATGCAAAAAGACGGAAGCCAGAAACGGTGACATCTCCGGCGGACCGTCGGCGAGGGCATGTAAAAGTACTCTAATCCCGCCGGTCTTCGCCATGAGCTCTATATCAAGAACCACTTCAGCGTTGTCAGTCACCAGCGGCCAAGCCATCTGCGAAGCTGACGTACAGATTTCCGTTAACGTTTCAAGACAGATCGGCCGAAATGGATCTTCTTGAGAGTCTGCCACGGCGATCAGGGCACGCAACACCACGGTCGATATTGGCACCACGCCTGAAACTGCTGCGCAGCCGGGTGCACGGCGTTCGGAGCCAATCTCGACGACCGTGCGTAGTAGCTTTATGACCTGCTTCTTCTCCACAGCGTGCTTATTATCTCTTGAGAGAGATCTGACAATGCACACAGCATGAGAGAGGACTCGCAAGACAGACTGCACACTGACTTCACAGTGTACCAGTCAAGTTTTTGTTGCTGTAGTAATTCCACCGAGTGAGAATCAACAAGGAGGTGCCTAATCAGCCTATATGCGGTCGCCCGACAATGCTTCGACGATCGATCCGAAAGCGACGGTAGGACACTGTTGGTCTTGGTGAGCTTGTGAGAATCTGAAGATCGATGCTGCGTACGCCTGGACTACTTCACCAACGTCTAGCTCGTATCGGACGCGAAGATTACGTTGCAAGATAGTAATGAAATGAGACATAGCATCAATCCTAGCGCGATCTAGCTCCGTCTCGTCTGCAGAAGCAGGCTGAGGCATCGTAGACGATGAAGGAGAGCCCAGAGTGGACGAAGTCGCTTGCGAAGGAGTTCCCCGGCTTGACAGAGAAAGAAGCGTTCTTATATCGGCGTTCGCAAGCTGCATTGCTGAGCGGAAGTCATCTATACATAAGTGGGCGGAAGCTCAGTTGTAAAAGTTACCAAGATATTGTATTAACTAACCGCGCTCTGCTGAGTTTGAGTGACGTTTCAAGTTGTGGGCCAGAGATGGACGGGCGAACGGATGAACGGACGAATCGTTGCTATGCTTCCGCTTTCCCCTCGAAACATCTGCAATTGTGAGACTACAGAACTGTGCAAAACTGACTACACATACAATTCTCGATGGTTGTTGTGAGAGAACTGATCTGGTTCTTGGCTAATTCCAGTTCGGTTTCAACTTGTATGCGCAATGTTTCCTGACCGTCTTGAGTATATGAGCGTTTGGCACAGAAGAAGGCTCACTGTAAGAGGCATTTGCAGCATATTCTCAGCACCCTCCTTAATTCGATTAGCCACCCGGAGCTCATTGTTAAGTATTTCTAACTGAGGACACGGATGCAGTCATGAAACATTCGCAACGTAGGACGTGAGCTAGCACTCACCGGGTCCTCAAACTCTTCATACACGGGTTCCGGCCCGCTAATGGATATGTAGGCACTACCGTTTGAGCTGAGGGAAGCATTGCCCTGAACAAGGGTGGACCCAGAGATGCTTGTAGCGTCATTCGGGCGCGGTACATTCAGCATTGTCGACGTCTGCTCGGCAACCGGCATAATTCAGAGTCTCTATCTCGCGGATACAC